>NQII01000327.1:863229-880434 GCA_002778355.1 Clitarchus hookeri | reverse complement strand
CCCCCCACGTCGCCAATCGCGGCGTCAAACCATACGTAGCCTACATAGAAAAAGGGAAGGGGAGTTGGACTCGTGAGTTCATGTACCAGTTAACCTGTTCAAGCAACAATAAAACTCAACTATATGAACTCACAAATACAATGTAATTTATTAGTAAATTGGACCTAGAGACAACAGTATCGACGTATTCCTACGCCCTGTCACTGAGGACTAGCATCAAATGCTGGCGCCTCATGCCACAGAGCAAAATCAATACCTACTTCCAAACTTCAGCATTTGGCAGGTATCATATTAATCATAAATGAATGATAATGATTTGTAGATAAAATACAAATAATATTTCACTTTAACCAAAAAGAAGGTACGTTGCAGTTGCTTTATGTTAACACCAGTATAAAAGGCCTGTGATACATAACATTATTAGGAAACAACCAAACACGTCATATATGGCGTAATTGTTCAAATGTTTGTTTTAAAAGTGTGATAACCCCTGAATAAACTGTAAAAAATATATGATTTCACTTGGGTGGTACATTAATAAAGTGTTCAGATCCACGGCAACGTTATTCTCACATATGGTGGAGAATACTATGTAATCAGAGAAGTAGATCCAAAGAAGGGCTTTCAAAAATGCTCAGTTTTCCGCGAACAGTCTGTGATATAGCTGTTTCTTTGTTAACCAATTCAGACCAGTGATCACAATCGTGCACATAACGCACAGGAATATTATTTTTTGGCCGGTGCTGTACCCAGCAAGGCTCGGCACTCAGTGATCTACCCTGTGGGTAACAGGTTCGTAGGCCATGTAACTGGTCTAGGTTATGATCCGTTCATATTATTATAGCCGGACAAAAGCCCAGAGCTGATTGGCTAAGACGAAGAAAGAATTCCTGTGTAGACTTAATTACAGTAAGCGTTATAAAATGTCTTGTTAGCAACACCAGAAAGAGTAAATTAAATCAAGTCTGAAAAGGTTAAGACGGTAGTTTTTCAATCAAGCCTTTGTGAAAAGTTCCTGCCCCTAACTGCATTAAACTTAACGGACATACTTATTGGAATGCTACCAGTAAAAAAGGCACAAATGTAGGTAAATCTGTGCCATCATTTAATGTAATTTTAAAAGCGTAATAATGAAAATTCTGAACAGTAAAATTTGCAATATATTTATTTTTATTTTACGAAAGTATAACCTGCTCACGCTTAACTTAACACTTTGGAAAGCCCTGCTGAAGATCTTCCTCTAAATCCACCTCCATAGTGTTGAAATTATAAATTTTATGTTTGAGCTAAAAAAAAGAGTTTGTTCTAATTGTTGGCATATCACGTGATGCCAAAACAAAAGCTGAAAAATATGTTATTTCAATAACTTTGCATATTTCTATTTGTATTTCCGTAAATTTGTTTTAAATGACGTTTCTCCAAGTGTGCTTTAAAGTGAATTAAAGTAATTTCATTAACTTTTTTGAGTGAAATAAAAACACCACGCGTTTTTAACAAGCGGTTGAGAAAAAGTAAGTAACTTTTTCTTATTTTTTGGGAATTATATTTCGTGAAATGTATGCAGTATTTAAGGGACGGGTAAAAATTTGATTTATTTCCCACTCAACGAACTAAGATTAATCACTTGTAATTTTTTTTAATGTTTTTCTGTGTTGGCGTGAGGTGGGAATGTTTTAGACTTTCAAATCTATTAACCTGGGCACTGGGCTGCGAGGCCATTAGAAACAAAATTGGCAATTTCTGTGTTGCAACCAAAACGAATTTCCTTTGCCGAAAGCCTCTGCGTTTCCGCTCCGACAGGTACGCAAACAACATCCGGAAAGTGTAAACAAATGAACGTTAATTATCTTCCCGACCAACACCACAGGTAGCTGTTTGCGGCTGAGGGCTCGTGACGCAGAAAGAAATTACACCCGATGAATATCGTGACTACACTTTGAATTAACGGTTTCAGAAAACACGAGCTTTTATTTCCCTCCACCACTTCACCCCCAGACCTTTTGTAGATGCATATATTAACAGTACCCTTCAGCGTTAATGAAATTGCATGTCGAAAACAAGAGAGTAATTTATGTGGACGGCAAATTTTCGCTGATTCACCCAAGAGAAGCAGATATGTCTAAATATTATGTAAACTTTGTATTTTTTTGGGGGGTCTGCTAGATGTTGAACATACATATATGTTCTAAATAAAAGTTTTACCCCTTTATCGTATGGACAGATGATCTACATGTCGTCTTCGAATACCATGTCAGCCACATTAAAGCACAGTTCTGGTGTCACATCACTGATCACTGCTTCAATATTCGTGCGCAGCTGCTGCAACTTGCGTGGAATTGTCGTGAAACATATTTCTTTTTACATTCCCCACATAAATGCATGACCTATCACGACGTCTGGACTTCAAGGTGGATATGGAAAGTCAGAACCTCTTGACACCGCACCGTGTAGAAACAGTTCCTCTAAAAGTCCTCTCTTTCCTCGGCTTGCGTGTGACTTTGCTCCATCTTATTGAAATATTTATTTTTAGAAAATTCAAATTGTTTACAAAATGTTTGCAGGTCTGCTTGAAACCGGTGAATGACTTGTTCCCTATATACTGTAGAGTTTGTGTTTAATATCATATCACTTACATCTTGAAAGTACAAGAGGCTGGTAGTATCTTGGCTTGACACTGCTACTCATATCGTTACCTTCTCTGAGTGAAGTGATCTTTGCGGGCGCTCGTATGGCTTCTGCCAGTCTATAAAGCACATGTTTTGCTTGATCAAATGTTCACTGAGGAGAGTATGACATTCATCAGAAAATACTGAAGCAGTGGTCAGTGATGTGACACCCGAACTGTGCTCTAATATGGTTCAGCGCGCAGTAATACTTCAATACTATATGTCACTGGCTGGTATCTACGCACACGAGAAGCATTTTTCCTGTATTCAACAGGGCCTATCGGGATTCAGTTACTTCAATATTAAAAAGTTAACACTTGAGAAAAAAATACGTAGTTCAAGAAAAGAGGAAAGCTATCCGATCTTACACTGTTATGAAATATAATAACTTGTCGCAAAATCTTTTCGCAAAATATCTCTTTAGACAGCTAAGTTGTCGATATTCTTAAGGGGCCTCGCTAGTAAGGGATCACTGCAGCGGCGATAGAAAAGAGCATTAACAAGCTTCGCTTTGGTTCTGTTGCCTAAGAATTTTAAGCGGTGACTATAGGGTTTTAATATATCAATCTGTTCAGAAAAGATACAGAATCATGGCTATAGTTTGAGATTTAAGAATTTGCAACAAAATACCGACTTCCGTTTTTGTTCAAAAAAATACATTAAAGTATTTAATAGTATTTTTTAAAAATATAATAGACACAGGTGCTTACAAAGAAAACCATACAACTACAAAGGACACTTAAATAATATGTGCTTTTACCTCAATGTGTAAGTATCCTAGGACACTGACGCATAATTAAATATTACAGTATGTTGGAAGTTTATTAGAAACTATGATTCACATCATTAAATTATTTTTTTATTCTTTATCAAAGCCAACTATGAATAAGGGTGAAAGTCATTCGTGTAAAAAAGTGTAATTCTCTACGTGGAACACATTGAACAATTTTCGCCTTTCTTCAAAGACTAATAGAGATAACATCTTAATTGCCCCCGTATTTCAAGCAGTGCCCCCTCCTTGTCTCGTGAGACTTTATTACCTCTGCTGCTTTTGTAATGAACAAATTGAATTTTGTTCAAGTTAATGGATAGATAATTGCCATAACACGTGATTCAAATATATTTTACTGTTCAATCTATTCCATCTGAATTATTAAGGAAAGATTTAACTACATCTACGGAATGAGTAAGTATATGACGTTGCTCTAATGAACGTATTTTTATTTCAGTAAGGGTAATGACAAATTAGTTTTATCTCCTGAGAAATAATTTTTACGGTCTTCAGGCCTACTCACGTATTTCCCTCGGCGTCCGGCAAATTACAGCATTTGGGCCCTCACTTATCGCAGCATTTCTATGATTTTATATTAATTTTGTAACATAAATGTATAAAACTCTGGCATTTTTTAACTAACTTGTTTTGATTGTTACGTATCTTCGCAAGTAAGTGTAAGTAGACTGTAGGTATTTTAATCAACTAAACATATCACAGAATTTTTTTTGTAATCTTTATTTCGAGATGCCCCTCAGTAAACTGGACCGGGACAGTGTAGACTAAGCTGATCCCCCTCCCCTCGCCACTTTTCTGCTTCTTTCCAGGTGGTTTGACGATCGTAGTTACGATGTCACGTGAATTGCGTTATCGTAAATCTTATAAACACGTCTACAGAAATACCACGAAAGTGATTCTCAGTTTATATTCCCCAGAAGTTGCTTACCGCTACAGCTGTAATAGAAAGAGGAGTATCAAGTCATAGAACTGAGCGAGAATTTTCTGAAAAAGAGATGGACTCCAACATTCATAACACCTGGGTCCTGGAATATGTGAGCTAAGTATCTTAACCCGATGGCTAAGTAAGCTCGATTCGTAACAATTAGATACATACACTGAGAGAAACATTTGTTTGAGTAAATGATACATTTGTTTGTACATGGCCAAACAAATGTGTACAGTTGATTCAAACAAATATTTTATTGTTTGATGGATTTTGTTGGCCCAACTGGACGATTTTATCAGTTTAAGTGTATATTTTTTTAGCTGAACAATATATGTTTTATAGAATTTGAGATTTTCTTGTTAACAAAATATTTTGCTAGAGCAAATCTCTATTTGTTTGGCCACATACAAACAAGTATTTTGTTTGCTCAAACCTTTCTCTCAGTGTAAGTATGATTTTTGAAAAATTAAATCACAGTATTGCCGTTTATTTAGAGTATAGATTATGACACGTTTACTTCTCATTAAATAATCACATAGCTTGGTTCAGGATCACTGTGCGCAACATCTGGCACTATTTCCGCAGAATTGGTTGCTAATTACTAATCGTAGCTCCACGATAAAACGTATTGCGTTTAGGAAATAAAATTTCAATTTTCAGCTACTTACGTTGGTGTTATTTTATTTTATACGAATAACAGTACGATTTAGCCGAATATAAACGTATTTTACTATTACCAATTACCGTGTGATTTGCGCATAAACACTATGCATGAGGTGTATGACGATATTAATATTTACATTGGGAGGAAATGTATTAGGCCAAAACAAGAAACTAAGTGCTGTTCCCAAAACTACTTAGTGAGCAGTAAACAAAATGAATTTTAGGAGTTAGCAATGTTTTGTTGAACCACGTTAAATTATAACTGAGATCACAGCTGAACCAATCAATTTCAAAATAGAAAACTATAATTTAGACTGTCTCCGACCAATTTGCATTCATACCATATGTTTAAAGATGTTTACTATGAGATATTCCATTTTTTGCACAGCTAAGACAAAACTCAGAAGCAACCCCTCAGTAATTTAGGTTGTTGTTGCGTCACCTTTGTAAGCCTTGGAAATGAGTTTCTATTTTATATTTAAGTCAAGATCAATTTTCCACTTAAGCCGCATTTAAGCCCTCAAATTAACCAAATTGGGATCTAAAAAGCGATTTTAATAAAAATCAAATAAAGAAAAGTAAACAGGCTGTTTGATATTAGAGATAAAAGTAAGTGTGGTGAAGAAAGTCGAGCTAAGTGTGAGATAAACTACAGGCAGGATTCCAAGCCTACCTGTTATTCTCATCTCGCTACCGAATGTCGACACTGCACCTCAATACCGACATTAATATAGAATTTTTTATGTAATATGATATTTTAAAAAGCCCCTTTTCTTCAAATTTACAAATTTTTCAGCTGTTTTAATACTGCTCATACACTAAATACAATTATGTGTATGCATTTATGTGATTTTCTGATCTCTTGTAATAAATTAACATTATGCCATCTCCGTTACTAGCCTTTGTAAATGAGTCAAGTGTACCGGTTTACATGCACTCTAATTTTATATCAAGGCTTTACAGAAGTAACGCTATTTATTAATAATGATTGTTTCTAACTCAGGGAGGTGGGGTTAATTTCCGGTGTTTCCCACCGATATCACAAGTCGACATGACGATAATGTTTCTAACGACGATATAAATGCCAAGAGGTTGAGATCAATATTACCATGTCAATACCGATGCTGTCATATCGATACCAGTGTTTGCATGACAATTTAAATACCACCACAAGCATCTGAATATCAGAGTTGATATGTTGATATCGATGCATATTTATCGACATCGATATAAATAAATAGCCTTAACTGCCGGAGGATCGATATCGATGCTTGCATACTAATATTGGTGCAACTATTACGCCCTAATTGTTGTCATGCCAATATATCAAGCTAACATGTTGCTGACATTGTCTACATATCGATATCAATGCCATCATGTCAATATCGATACTAACATATCGATAAAGATTTCGATGTGACCATACCTGCGCTGAAATTTCGTGGTTTAATATATTAGTAGAGATAATGGAAAATGGCGAAACTATTTTGAACCAACATATCTTCGATAACACTCTAGCTAGATTAGTCTTTGATGATTGGATGAACAAGGTTTTGACTCGGCTGTTCTGTCTTAACACGGACGTTCTGCCTTAACTTATAGTATCAGAATCCTCATTGGCCCAGTGAAATGGGGTATTAGATTCATATATGCATGATAGCCAATAAGAAAAGAGAACTGTCGGACAGCGCGTTGAATCCTAGCGAACAGTCAACTTTTACCACTATAAACCATCATCTATATATATTGGCTGTTCGCGGTTAACTAATCACTTTTGAAAGGCCCTGCTTGAGATCTACTTCCATGCCATTTTGTATCCTTTCGCCATTTGTAAAATTATCATTGCCATGAACCTCATCACTTAATTCAAGCGCCAATCAATGGAACCATGAGATTGTTATAAGCTATTCACGGTAATGTGAGCACTTTTTTAAAACCCTCCCAACATACATTAAAAACTAATAAACATAATTTATTGCAGCCTCAGACGTTAACTTTTGTGATGGGTGAGGTGTATACACTGTGTTTTTTTAGAGAAATGTGAATTTCTTAATTAAAAAGTGGCGAAAAAGTAGAAGTTGACTGAAAGGAAGCATTAAGCAGGGCCTTAAAAAGTGCTCACTCTACCGTGAATAGCCTATAAGAACATACGCATATGTTAATAATATGCAAACCCTACAAAACTAAAAGAAATTAAATTAAACTTATTCAGTACTCACAAATTCAAACAAAACTCAAACGCAACACGTTTAATGCAATGTAAACAGATCGTACTACTTTTCCTTCATCGCTGCCAACTTTGCTAAAAGCATGCTTGTAAGCGTGCCCTTTATTATAATAGGCTGTTCACGGTAAAGTTGAGCAGTTTTGAGGCGCTAATTACTTTTTCCTTTGAGCCATATTTTATCATTTAACCATCATTTTAAATGAATATCGCCATGTCAGTAATAATCACAGTGTGTATAGGGCCAACTGTTTTTCGCTAAAAGATTTACGCGGAGGCTAGACTTCAATATCCTATGTGCACACTTGCAGTCATCCTTCGGCTATTGGCAGCCTGTCTAAGTCTAAGACTGACTGCTACATGAGTGAACCAATTGGAATTAGATTTCTCCGATACTGACTGTCCGTGATTCCCGGGCAGACAGGTCAGATGTGTAACAATTTAAATGATCCAATCACGATAGTGATTTCGAACTAAAGTGTTTTGGAACACCGCCCGTCCTGAAGTCTTTTCGCGAAAAACAGGCGCCTCTAAGTGTGTATATTCCACCATACTCGAAAGTTAACGTCTAAGGCTTAAATGTAATTTGTATTGACTATTATTGCAAATGAGAGGGCTTTTAAGTGCTCACTTTCCCGTGAATAGTCCATGCATGCGGTTATTGGCAGGGACTCGTCGACGTGACAAGTGCTGAGTGAACTGTGAACAGTCCGTGCTTGAGCAGGCTGTCGCTCTCGTCTCTGACGTGTGTCTCGACGTGTTGTGTTGCAGTGTGTAACCGGACGTACTACGGAGATGTGGGCAAGACGTACGAGCTGGAGCTGCACAAGCCGCGGGAGGATCGACTGCCCTTCCTCTGCCACCTCACCTTCACTGCCAACGGCCTCAGTCACGGCGACCTAGTGCAGGTCAGTCACGCCTGCTCCGCGCCCTACACTCAAGATGAGTCTAGGGCCGACTCTCCGTCTCCTGCGCGCATGTGCCCAACATTCGCCTCCCTCAAACAAGCACAACTGCCAAAGTCATCTGGTCAACAGTGATCAACACCTTTGTTTATATCTCAATTTTCAAAAGACAAGTGTTTTGATACGAATGAAATACTTCCACCATTTCGAATTTAATGAGACGGCATTAAAAGTTTGTTAGAGGAAGTATAGAAACATATCAAAGCACTTGTTTACAAATCAGAGTTCTAACCTCAAGTCAAATCCTAGCCGTTTTTGCTAGTCGTGTTGACAGAAAAGCAGTTCAATGTTGGGACATGGAAGAACGGTTGTACGCAGCAACGCTCTAAATCTGAAACAGTAAAAATTGAGCGACTGATGATCAGTGCCAGATAACTTGTTTAACTGATTTATTTGTTATTCCCACTCAATTTCGAGAATTCCACTTCCATAGGTCCCTTGGTTCCAGTTCATTTAGTTGATTTGTCAGTCAGCAGTAGATAATCAACTGACTTTCAGCGAATGTTGTTTCACTTATTTATATCACTGATTCGGCCTTGGAGTGCAGCGGGATCGGTCTACCTCGTCTTTAGTCTATGGTTGCACCTGGATCACACGTGCGCCGTTCACGTCGAACCGTGACTGTGGGAAACCACGACAGCCAATCAGAAAACCGAAAAGTCTTGAGCTCTCGCTGACGTTCTCCTCACGGGAAGAGCAGACTTCGCCGATATTTCCCACGTCAGTTTGTTCACATATTTAATATAGTTCATTCACGGTTACTTCCAAATTTTTTGAAGCCCCGCTAAATATCTACTTCCATGATATTCCTCCGCCTCATGCAAAATAAGCTTAACCTATGTCTAGAAAATTATACCAAAGGGACAACGCAGCGCATTCGTCCGCACACAGCGTAATGATATTTCGCATAAGAACTATTTCTTACCAAGCATTACCAAGACACCTATGTTCTCACTGTGCTTATTCGAAGTATTTATAAATGAAATGTTATAATTTATAGATAAAATATAAATAACAGTTGGGTTTTACCAAAAATACGGTACTTTTATGTTAACATAAATATAAAATGCTTGTGATACATTACATATTTCGGAAACAACCAAACACGTTATACATACGATTAATTTTTCAAAGGTTTGATTCAAAACCTGCACTCTTAGAAATTTCTGTAGATTTACGAAGAATTGTATACGGAGATGAAGAGTTATTTTACGGGAAGGCACTCCTTAATGACCAATAACGGAAATGAGCTCCGTAAAAATAAAATACGGAAGCTCTTCGAATTCTTATGGCTTCGACTTTCGAGACACGAGCAATGCCGATGATACCTGAATCGTATAAAATCTCGTCTTCAGAATACTACTTAGTGTAAAATAGTAATAGGTGAGTCGCAAACCACTCATGGAGTCACAATTATTTGATAATTTTTCATATTTCGCTACAGAACAAAACCTTTTTTATACACAGTGAAATACTCACACGACGAAAATAAAATTATTTATTCGTAACCTTGTTTCATAAACAACAAATTAAACTAGGTAGTGCTCTAACACGGCTTGAACTAAGAGAGTCGCGTTCGTCACTTTCGTGTAAAATCCATATTTACGAAATACAGTACTTCGTGTAAAGGTGTGGTAGGTGAGTGCCCATATAGCACCCAGATATTCAAATAATATCTAATGGATATCCCCACGGAGGTTCTGGATATCCAGGGACATCCAGGAATAGCAAAGTTACATTTGAAAGACTCCCAAAATATATCCAAATGTCCGCCCAATATCCACACAATGATATAGATATTGTGGATATACTAAAGACACCTTTATATTTAGACACTTGCCATCAGTAATAGCCATTGGAGATTTAGTAACATCTAGTGGATATCCAGGAAGTGGTACGAACCAACATCTATTACTAGATATCCAACGGATATTCTGAAGACATTCACTTCAGGACTTAGATGACTTTAAGATATTGTTGATTTTATTTGGATATCCAGTGAATATCCTGTGCTATGTGGGTGGTTTCAGTTATTGAGTGATAATGTGTCAATTAGTGTTACAATCCCACTACAGGACAAAATATGTAAACTTTTTCTTATTTCTGTGTTATACATAATGAAATACATTATGAATAAAAACACTTTTTCTTATCCCTGTTTGTAAAGCTTAAATAAAATAACAAACTCGCAAGCACTCTAACATGACCGAGAGGTGTACATACATAATTCTGCATGTGTCCCTTATTTACAATACTTTTTGTTGTAATAGCGTGGTAGGTTAATAGATAAAGTGTTGGACTGCCAATATTTTTTCCGAGTTAAATCCCGTTACTGGACAAAATTGTATTAACTGTTTTACAGTCATTTTTATACACAGTGAAACATCCACATAACGAAAGTAAAACTTTTTCTACCCCGTTTTATAGAGAGCAGATTTAAAAAAAAACACGTAAGTTTATGGACACGTTTCGTGAATTCACGGAGATTTGTGTAAAATTTACGGAGAGAACGTTACTGAAAATATCGAAGAGGCCGTAATTTCAGGAAGATGTCTGGATAATTTGTAACAAGTACTTTCCGTAATTTTACCGGCACTTTTTCTAACAGTGTGTGAATAAATCGTGAATATACGGGAAACCGTCACTTAGCCTAATTTCGCTGAGCCTGAAATAATTTATCTACCTTCATTCATTCTAAAAGCACCCAGCATAAAGTCACTCAGCCTAAAAACGCTCTGCCTATAATTAATTTATTGGATAACACAGGCCAACAAAAAAAATATTTTGTGAAAACGTTTTAAATAAATGCAGCTGAATCTTATGTATTTTTGGGTGCTGAAACCGAATCTGGCATCAATTTTTTTTTTATCACCCACAGTTCTCTCACAATATTCATTTTTATTTAAAAATGCGATGTATGCGATTGTATTTTAAAAAATTCAATACATATATTTTAAGTGTTTATTTTTTGGTAATTCCCTTCTCTCTTCTCTTTGAAGTTTATTATGTAGCTTTTTCTCCGATGTGATGCATTTTGTTGTTCTCGGTGAAGTGACCAGCAGCAATCACCCATCATGCTGACATTCCACCGTCCGTGGTAACGTTTCTCCATCACTTTGATGTCTTGGTGTAATCGCTCCCCCTGCTCTTCACTCACATCTTCCAAGTTGTTAGGGAAAAAGTCAAGATGGTTGTGTATGAAGTGGACTTTAATNCTCATATTTTTGGTCTTTAACATTGCCCAAACACTTAGTCACAACTTGCTTAAATGATGTCCAAGCCTCCTTTTCCTTTGTAGTCATTTTGGTTTCAAAGTTGGAATCGAACATCATTTTATGAATGTTTGGCTCCTGATAAATGAGGAAACTTTTCACATAAATACTTCAAACATTCACCATCTTTAGGCAAGGATTTTACAAACTATTTCATTAAACCTAATTNGAATGTCAGGCCCAACGAAAACCCCTTCTTTCAGTTTGGCTCCTGATAAATGAGGAAACTTTTCACATAAATACTTCAAACATTCACCATCTTTAGGCAAGGATTTTACAAACTATTTCATTAAACCTAACTTTGTGTGAAAAGATGGTAGAAGAATTTTTTTTGGATCTATTAAAGTTTTATGCAAAATGTTTTTCTTTCAAGATTTTTCTTGCAGGCAAATGTTTTGTGGACCAGTGTCGATCCCTTGCTCTGCTGTCCCACTCACATATAAAACATGGAAATTTAGTTAATCCCTTTTGTTGGCCTAGGAGCATGCAAACAACTTTCAAATCTCCACACATCATCCAATCGTGAGTAGGATGGTTAATTTCCTTTAAAATAATGTCTAGATTTTCGTAAGTTTCCTTCATATGGACTGAATGAGCCACAGGCAGTGAAGCATAAGTATTACCATTGTGTAAAATAATATATTTAAGCTAGTTTTTGATGAGTCTATAAAAAGCCTTCGTTATTCATTGTTGTACTCAATTCCAAATTCATTANAAATAATGTCTAGATTTTCGTAAGTTTCCTTCATATGGACTGAATGAGCCACAGGCAGTGAAGCATAAGTATTACCAGTGTGTAAAATAATAGATTTAAGCTAGTTTTTGATGAGTCTATAAAAAGCCTTCGTTATTCATTGTTGTACTCAATTCCAAATTCATTAATTACACCACCAATATCATGGCAGTACACCAAATCCTGTTCTTGCTTAAAAAACTTAGCGAACTGTTGATCTCTTGTTCTATATTGATAAATAGATGCTCCAGGTGCCAACAAATGTTTTACTTTTAGCCCAGAGCCAAGCAATTCAACATTANGATCTCTTGTTCTATATTGATAAATAGATGCTCCAGGTGCCAACAAATGTTTTACTTTTAGCCCAGAGCCAAGCAATACAACATTCTCTTTAGTCAAACCCAAATCTTTTACCAAATCATTTAACTCAGCATGTGTAAACAACTGAGGTTCTAAATTTTCTGGAGAACATTGGAACTCATCATCATCCGGTTTACCTTCATCAGATTCAGTTTCACTGGACTGATCAAGTAAAACGTAATCAATAGCCTATGGTGGCTCAGAGACAGGAAGTCCCGGACCATGACCGACTGGCCGAATAGCTGAAGGAAGATTAGGGTAGAAAATCACTTTCTTATTTTTGGAGTTGTATCCAGTAACATCAATGCTACAAAAATAACAATCGTCTGAATGATGTTTTGGTTCTCTCCATATCATGGGTACTCCAAATCTAAAAGCTGTCTTTTCTGTTTTTACCATTTTCTAAGGTATTCAACACAAACATAGCATACCTTGTGTGTAGCCCAAGGTTTTTCTTGATCACCGAATTTTATTCCAAAATATAACATGTACACTTTTTTTTAACAAACTCTGTAATGTTTCCTTGATGTTTTTTAATTACAAACTCACCACATATATAACAAAAACAGTTAGGAAAGTTTTTACAACCACGGTTAGCCATACTTAGAGCACATGGGAAAAAAAACTGAAAAGTGAGGTTGTGTTGACTGAAAGAAAACAAACAGTCGTACCACCACTGCCAACCTAATTNAAAAAAACTGAAAAGTGAGGTTGTGTTGACTGAAAGAAAACAAACAGTCGTACCACCACTGCCAACCTAATTTCATTTAGATTTACTGTATGTTTTAGTGTATTAATAATGTATATCAAGTATGTACAAATGTATATAAATGTATATAAAATATATGTAAATAAAGTATATAAAATTCACAAATATTAGATAAAAAAAATTTTCTCACATTTCGTATATTCAAATGTGAAACAATGGTGGGTTTTATGAATTTTTATTATCATTTTCGGACTCAGCACACCAAAAAACATAAAAATCCGGCAAAATCATTAAAAAGGTTTTTTTGTCGTTGGCCTGNTATTTTCGGACTCAGCACACCAAAAAACATAAAAATCCGGCAAAATCATTAAAAAGGTTTTTTTGTCGTTGGCCTGTGTAATCAACGTTTATTGACGTAATTGTATATAATAGTTCAAAGCATGTGTTTATAATAAAATACGTGAACCTAAAAGTTTATTTTATTCAACTATTGTATGAGTTATTTGTACTTTGAAAATTACAGTCTCTATAAAAACAATTAGCAGGAAATTTGTACCAGAATGGAATTTGTAGAATAGAGTAGAAATGTAATTTATTTTGTAATCTTATCATTANTTAGCAGGAAATTTGTACCAGAATGGAATTTGTAGAATAGAGTAGAAATGTAATTTATTTTGTAATCTTATCATTATAAATTGCTAACGTTACAACGTGGTCTTAAACAGACTGCAGTCACACAGCAAAACGTTACGCAGAAAAATCCGCTTTTGTGTGAGCAATCATAATATCTGTCAGCTGTGTATAGCGCGATTGACAGTATAATTNTATTGGTTCCATACCTCTGTTATTTGCATACGCACGTCTATACCAGTTTTATTGGCTCTATAACCCAGAGTTAACAAACGAACACACCTCAAATAAACAACGAGAAATATAGATACTGAGTCAGAGGCTGGCACTTCGCTGTGTACAGTTCTGGCCAGAAATGTTCTAAAGGCGCATTGCTTTCCAGTCAGCGTTCGGACATTGATTGGAAAGAATGACACTAGGTCTCGCCACACTCAAATCTTTCGTTTTCGTCTCGTGTATTTGGTTTTGCATTATATATATTTTTACACCACAGAAACATTACATATATTTAATGGGTTATCAGACGGTTTTTTTTTTTAGCCCAATTTTACAATGTGTGTGTTCTCGTAGTTTCAAACAGCTACCATCAACAAACTTGCATTTTTTAACACTCTGAACGATCTTGGTGTATTATTACGTCAGTTTAATTTAACTGAGTTGTATGAAGTTTACGGCATTAAAATGTCATTCGCATTTTTTGAAGATGCTGGCGAAGAAATATTACTTCGCCGGAAGTTTGCATAAGGCCCCTCTGCCATGTGATAATACATCAGTAACATTCAGAGTGTAAATTATCCCAAGTGAACATGATGTTTTGTACAAATATTGTACGTATGGAAAGCACGTTCTATTGGGACACTTTCAACTGGGAATTATACTGGCATAAAGTCGGCCAGTAATGAACGTTGTACAGTATAGCAAGCGCTTCCGGTGTATGAACCAGTAGCACGGTTATAAATGGGAATACAGACATCGAAAGAAGTAATGGTCATTCTTTAATTACCAGTAGATCCGTACTGCACCCAGGGCGTGAATTTTATGTTATTTTCCTTTCGACGTTACTCTCTGAACTACAGAAAAAAGTATATAGTTCAACATCTCTAGCCGAGGTTTCGAAACTTATTTTCTAAGAAACTGAANGTCTGAACTACAGAAAAAAGTATATAGTTCAACATCTCTAGCCGAGGTTTCGAAACTTATTTTCTAAGAAACTGAACTCAGAACTAAATTAAATAATCCAATATGGCTGGCAAGGCGCTGCTTTAAGTGGATAAGAAAATATTTGGAGGTAATCGCCGAGCCGCTCTCGAACCTATCACGGACCGTAAAAACAAAATTAAATCCTGCGCTAGCCCCTTTCTCCGGCAGACGCTTATCGACTCTCCTTCAAGAAGCTCCGCAGGCCGGGTATTACAATTAAATCCCTCGTTTTCCTCAGCACCGATAATTAGATTGCGAGGAAACTGTTCAACGTCCACCCCCCATACCCCTTATCAAACATCCCGCTGTCTGGTCTGGTTCCTCTTGGCCGGTAATTTATCAGCAACTTTGGGCCAGGAAATTGTGGCGAGCGATTTCTAGAAGCTTCAAATCTGAATTTATACTTTGGAATATAAATTTTCATGTCTATCTGTTTTGTTATTTCACAGGCCATTTTACTGTGGCAATGTACATAGCATTTTATGTCGCCACTTGTGGAAAAATTATTTAAAACTATAATTATTGTATTTATACTAAAATAACAGTTGAAAAGTTGTTAATTTTAAGAAAGTATAAAACTATTTAAATTGACTTTATATCAACGGTATAATACAATTTGATTTTAATTAACATATTTTTAACACTTTCAGGCTAAGTGTACNAATTGACTTTATATCAACGGTATAATACAATTTGATTTTAATTAACATATTTTTAACACTTTCAGGCTAAGTGTACACAATTGTGTACATTACGCATGGGTAGGTAATTGTTTGTCTGGACTGTGCACTGCTATGTTCAATGACCAATGATCTTTCCTGTGGGTAAATGATTCGCAAACCGCCTTACTGGTCAAGGTCATAATTAGTTCATTTTACTGTAGCCAAACATATAGCCTACAGCTCATTGGCTGTGACAAAGAAACAAGTGTTGTGTTGGCTTAAGTACGGCACGGATCATAAAAATGTTTGTTTGCATCACCTGAAGCTGTCAATTAAGGTGAGTCTTACAGGGTNAATTGACTTTATATCAACGGTATAATACAATTTGATTTTAATTAACATATTTTTAACACTTTCAGGCTAAGTGTACGCAATTGTGTACATTACGCATGGGTAGGTAATTGTTTGTCTGGACTGCGCACTGCTATGTTCAATGACCAATGATCTTTCCTGTGGGTAAATGATTCGCAAACCGCCTTACTGGTCAAGGTCATAATTAGTTCATTTTACTGTAGCCAAACATATAGCCTACAGCTCATTGGCTGTGACAAAGAAACAAGTGTTGTGTTGGCTTAAGTACGGCACGGATCATAAAAATGTTTGTTTGCATCACCTGAAGCTGTCAATTAAGGTGAGTCTTACAGGGTTGAGCAATTGGAACTATACTCACTGTGTCATGTTTTTGAGAAATAAAGAAATATGGTTAATTCCGTGAAGATTACTTTTCGTGGCCGGAGAACTTGTTAACAGGGGTGCGGTTTATGTACGATATAAAAGCTGCTCATAAAGGATGATTCAAAACAACGCCGACAACGCTTAGTATGTTGTGCGGGACGGCAAACCGATAATTTTCCAAGAGAAGACCCATGTCCGGGAAAGCATGGTTTGAGCGCTGCGAGAGCGTCAGAGTTTGACAACACTTCGCATGTGGTGATGCGCGCATGTTCCACATTGTACCGCGAAACCACCACCGACCCAAAAAGAGCATCACATTGTGCAGTAAATTACAAAATGGCGTTCGAGCTGTCGGCTACCTACTTCGTTACAGAGCCTACATCGGCGGCGCACATGTGGTTGTGTGCACATTAATTCAGTTGCTGCGTGAATTCCTGCGATGAGGTCCTTCTATGAGGTACAGGAGCCCCATGCGCCATTCCCTTCATATTACCCTAATAATATAGTCGAGAGGTGTCAGATCTGGTGACCGTGGGGGCCATGGAACAGGTTTCACAGCACCCAAACCATGATTTTTCACACGAGTCCCCTCTTGAAGGGTCTGCAGTAGTATAGTAGTAATACTACTCGACTACCAACTATGCGAACAGGGTTCGATTCCCGGCGGG
>NQII01000327.1:850411-863206 GCA_002778355.1 Clitarchus hookeri | reverse complement strand
CCCCCCCTCGGATTTTCGCAAATGGTAATCCTGCCGGACGATGCTGCTGGTCGGCGGGTTTTCTCGGGATCTCCCGTTTCACCCGCCTCTTAATTTCGGCACTGCTCCATTCTCACCTCACTTCTTCCTCATCGGCTCTCAAGACTTCGGTGTTAACAGCCGTACAAATCTCTTCTTTCAATAACTCCCCTCTTGAAAAATGACCCGTTTTCCGTCCCGCATAACATACTAAGCGTTATCTGTGTTTTTCATCACCTGGTATGCAAATTACCTTACCAGGAGTTGAAACTCGAGACACTTCGCCCAGTCATCTACATCTCACACTGCTGCAAATTATTTGTTTTGGGTTAAGAAATACAGAAAAACACTTTTAACAAGTTATCTTTTAAAATATTTTCCAACTTCGTAAGTTTACATAATTTCGCACCTGATTTACAAATGCCCATTTGAACTCGTAAAAAAATTACTTAGGTAACAGCACTAAATCTTTAATTCATTTGAGGAAGTCCATTGGAGAATTTTCATTTACTTCTGTTCAATGCATTTTATAGAATATATTAAGCCACAAAGTAACGACTTTGTATAAAACGTCAAACACAAGGAAACTGTTCGCGGCTTTTGAAATCGTTCCATTCACCAATGGATAAACTTAAACCCTCTCTTGCTCTTAAAATAAATATAAAACAGCGTGATGTACTTGCGGTATTATGTGATAAGCTTCCAGGTTGTAATAACTATTCCGTACCACGGAAACAAACACGTTACGCCTGCGCGTGTATGTCCCGCGTTCTAGAGGCCGCAGGCACCATTCTAGCATAATACACTGAGATGTGTTTTCCCCATAACATAAACAAGTTTTCATCACCGTGCGATTGTTTATGAGCGTTTGGGAGAAGAACTTATGAAACGAGTTTTCACTAAAGAAGAATAAATGTCGCCAATAAAAAGTAATACCGATTTAATACAACTGCTACATCAGTTTCCATTAGATTCCAGGCTCGCTCTGGAGTCGTATATAGACTATTTACTTTTGTTTAAAAAACCCTTGCTGGGTACTTTATTTATTTATTTATTTATTTTCGTGATAGGATGTGTATTCAAGATTCGGAGTAATACGTTTTTGTTCAGCATTTGAAAGTGTGGTTCATTCTGACTTGGATATTTTCACGAATAAATTTCAGGAGAAGTTCGACTTCAAATGCGCGCACATTTAAGTTAATTTCTCATTTGAGAAGCAGTTATTTAGACATATCTTTGACCATCAGACAATAACAAACCTGTGAGTAGACAAAGATCGAGACACATGTTACCTTGGTTCTGGGATACACGTAATGGCAACAAACAATCAAAATATTTCTGAGTCTAGAGAATGCATAGGACTGTGGAGTCTAGCCTAGAGTTTACTGAACACCTGAAAATTTTGTTTCCCTACCGTTACGGTGACAAAATGGCAAATATGTTAATTTCCGCTACGTGGCTTTTTAATGCCTTCGCTTTCGGGTAAGCTCATGGGGGCAGTTTACATAAACTTACTTCCAAGAAGGGGATAACAGCCATGTCTTAGTTGGAATTCGTACTCAATAACTCGTTTTTGGAAAGATTCTTAGCGACTACTGTCGCAGAGGTCACAGCGAGGAAAATGCAATTGATAAAATGTTCCTTCATGATGAAAAACAGGACTGGAATCTTAATGGAGATAGAGGAACGAACATGAATATAATATGATAAAAAAAAGAGAAACTAAGTACCAAAAATATTTCTTTGTTGACTCAGAAATACATCAGAATTCTCAGGATTTGTGATGGCATCTCAACGATACCTTGCTACCCAAAAAAAATTGGTTGATTTCGAATCAGATATATTAAATTAATTTTATGTAATTTAGCAAAGGAACGTATTTATCAGACAAAAATATCCGAAATATGAAGGCAATCAAAACTATTGGGAAAGGGTGAATGTGGGTATGGAATAAATACGTGAACCGTTTAAATTAGTTATTCTCGAAACAGTAAATTACTAGATAAAGTTAGTTATTATAATATTTCATACGAGTTTCGCGCTTCGCATAGCTGCTTGGTGACTCACCTGGATTACAATAATGGGTTCGCTGGTACAACTGTGTGCAGGAGGATTAAATAAGATTGATAGTGACCCATTCTCTTGGGATAAAAGCGCAACTAGAGCTGTAACTATTACTACTTTATGCCTCGGTGAATTATAGCAAAGGTGTAAGTTTACACACTTGTGTATCCTACTGTGAAAGCAACTGCACTCTCAACATAATAAACGTGGGAATAACTCAGCTACAAGGTAAGTTACCCTTGTGCAAGGTAGTTTTTACTTCGAAATTTAATTAATCCTTTAAATTTTCCTTGGATTTTGTACTGATGGAGAACGAGCAAAACAAAAGTGCAAAAGGAAACAATCGTGCGGTTAAAATACTTAGGAAATTAAGACACCCGCAATTAGAGAAAAATAACTCTTTACACTTAATAAGTTATTTCTAAAAAGTCTTGCCACAACAGCAACACTGTTTTACCAACTAATGATAGGATAATCGAAAAAGCTGTGCATATAGACATATGCTCAGTACTCGATTTCACACCGTCAGAGGCCTGCGTCACCTTCAAGCACGAATAACATTTGAGTTTTTACTGAGGTCGTACAGCTGCCTGTATATACATATTCAAATATACCACCAGTAAATAGGAAGTGTCTCACAATAATTAATATGGTTTATATAAAATGCTCGAGGAGTCTTTCCACCGTTAATCACATAACACTTATTCGCCGGAAAAAAATTCGACACTGTTCTTATATTTATTTTCTAAATTACATTATAATTTTCACATTAATGCATTCCAATATTTATACTAAGCATGTGCATACATGTATTTAAAGTTCTTATATTATCACAGCTTACAGGTATGTGTACGTATCAAGACACTACGTACGACCATCAGAAAAAATTTATATTTTATTATAAAATGAATAACATCTTCGATCTGCATGTGCCTCAGATTAGTCTTAATCATTTCTCCCTAACAGCTTAATATTAGCAGGGATAAAAATAAACAATAACACAGAAGTTATTTGTATACTTTAACTTTATTTTACAGACATGCTAAAAAAAATAATAGTTACACGCTCAACTTATTATTCATTCGACCAAAAGAATTATGATGTCTATTTTTGTAGAACAATTCCTGCTGTGAGCATTTAAACTAGACTTATTTGCATATGCCACATCACAGTTATCACATGGGTAAGTTTTGTAGGCGATGGTGAATGGACAGTTACCATCTTCATGTCGTCTGACACTAGAGCTGCTAGAAAATGTTTTGCCGCAATACTTGCACTAGCTTCCCAATGAACAAAGAAACATTTCCTTTGAACTTCTTGCTATGCCTATACATGTTATCACTGCGAAAAAACACCGCATCGCCGTTAACGCACTGGTAACTCTTGTATGCAGCATTGAACATGCAATGTCTACTTTCATGTTGCCGTGCATTACAGTTTTTACTGAAAGTATTCCCGCAGTAGTAACATTGTTCCCGTTATGTATGTAGCTAATCTCCTAGGTTCCTTGCTGTTGACGATGCAGTCAGTGTTACAGATGGTAAGTCTTCGACCATCGACCATCGCTTTCCATATATTACGATGACCGATAAAATTTTCTGACCTCCAGAACAGCATGTCGTCATTTTCACGACGGGCTCTCGGTGGAAAAAATAAGTTCGGTACGATATGTGGTGGTACGAAATACTTTTATAAACCAAAAAGTACGGCTGCGTATACAATGAATTCCAGCTGTATACGTCAGTAAAATGACGTCACTGACTGGTAACTAGCCAGAACGCCGTTCGCCAATCAGTGCCTGGTAACTTACTCAGCAGGTGGCAGCCCAGCCAGTAAGGAATCATTCGCAACACGTGCTAGCCAATATGGCACATGGACCAGTACAGAGCTTTGCAAAGCCAATCGGTGAACGGGTTTACTCACATCAAAGGAACCACCGCATTTCGTTTCTGTGTACTCATCTACTCTGTAACCATTGATTGGTGCTATTAACAAAGCAATTGGTTTTGATCGTGCTGGGAGTAAAAATAACGCTCGAGCAGTAGTCTACTTACCATCAACCAGTTGTTTGACCTATGCTGGGGAGAACTGAAGTGTTCTGCTACTGCTGCTTGAATAATCTGTGAGTGCTGCAAGACTATTTAAATTAACTATATTGAATTAGTGGGATTGCATTTAACGTATGCCGAGGTGATGTGACAAGCATTTTCTCCCCAGCCGATGTTTTATTCGCCTTGGTACAGAGTATTAATTCATTAACCATTTATGTTCATTTATGCACTATGTTTGTGACTTTCATATGTGCGAGGTTGGAAGAAATGATTGTTAGCTGAGATTCGCACTATAGCATGAAGGAGGTTCGATCCTCGAATGAAAAATAGTTTATTTAAAAAAATAGCAAGGCGTAAACGAAATATTCCGTGGGTGTATAGGGGTTTCTCTTATGATAAGCTGTAATTGAGTTTTCGTGTTTTTTTAAGTGATGCGATAACATTTGTTTCAAATAAAAACCTGAATATGGTGTACGCTTTTTCAACGTGTGAGTTTAGCAATGCAATGAAACTAACAAGTACGTCTTTACTGTGTAAAATTTATATTCGCATGCGAAGAATCGCATATAAATCTATAAATAAATATTTGTCTTTTTTTTTAAACAAGTAAGGAATCAAATGGTCCTCACTCCTGGCGGTTTGTTGAGATTACCTATAACGGGTCAGCAGTGTACGGATTCCTTCATGTGCCCATTGTTCGTAACAAAATCTGACTGTGAAATTTTAACATCTTAAATTATGTCATGACATCCACCCTGTCTCTCACTGCCCTATTCTCTGGCTTGTCCTAAACTTTAGCCACGTAATCACATATTCTGACTTCATATTCGTATCCCCTTTCAATATACGTGTTTGTGCATACGTCACACGATATATCTACATTATATACTAAATTTCCAAGTTTTAAAAACGATAAATGAAATTTAATGTATAATTAATATTTATAAAATTATCTGTAGTCAGCTGTTGTGACGTCATACTTGTAGTTACCTTTTTAAAAAGCGTATATAAATATATCATACGATATACATGCGTCTCCAATTTTAAAAAAAAATAAATTAAATTAAATACATAACTTTTATTTATAAAATTATGTGTAATCCGCTGTTGTGACGTCACATTCGTATTTACCTTAAAAATAAGCGTCTCTACGGCTATCATACCATATACTTACGTTCCATTTTCTAAAACCATAAACAAAGTTAATTTATATTTCATACATAACTTTTATTTGTAACTACGCACATAAACATTGGTTGTGACGTTATGCTCGAATTTGTCTTGAAGAATGAAGTATGGAAATATAATACTTCAAATGCCTACTTTGAAAAAATCTTTAATGCATATCTACCTCTATGCAATCGAATATGGAAATTGGATGACAGGGGCTCCAGGCGTTAGAAAGAGTATTTATGATTTCTTATGCCATATTCCAATAATTCTCAGAGAAATGTCCGGTTGTATGCTGTATGTAATATATCAGGTCTGGATATGTTACGTGAAACTAAACTATTAACTTAATAGATGCGCGTATTAAGTGATGCATTATTTTATATGAGCATTCGTGTGCTTAGCCCTATGCATAAGAATATTTAGAAAAAATTTAAATACTTACAATTGTTAATTAAATAAAATGAATCATTCTTGTATACTGTATAACGGAATAATAATTTTTTCCTCAGTGGATTTTGACTTTTATGTAGGTGTACATAAAGTCAAATTTCTTGTTTTAATAATTTCAGGAAAACCGTGCAGTCTAAGTCAAAAATCTTCTACAATATTGTTAGTTTGATTTTCGACCTTTACGTTTGGGTACATATTGAAATTTTACTCTTCATTCAAAATAAAAAACCACCCAGACTATCCTCAATTATGCATGGATCGATAAATACATACATTTATTAAACTTTGGTTATTATATCGGTGTGTATGTGTGTGTGCGTGTGTGAGCATGTAATGTTGATATAGACGCCGACTGCCCGGATCCAAAAAATTTTGCTTTCACAACAACGTTCAGGACTACTATTTTTCTTTTAAGCATTTACAATGCAATGTTTTAGTGCCATCATACACTTTTCTTAGCACGTTTGTAAAAATACCTATTGATTATAAGGTATGCGACTTAAGTGAAGTTTTTTACAAACACGTTGAAATAGTTTTTGGCACTACACGAGTCCATATATAAGCTGCTTGCCAACATACTTTAAGATCCTTCAGTCACAGGTATTCCTATGAAATCCAATATGTCGCCGAGGGATAAACACATACAATAGCTGTTTCTAATATAACAGTTGAATTTTCCTTTAAAATACACGCATGTAGACATGCAACACATTGTATTACGTCTCTTAGTTTTAAAACTTAAAACATAAGTATATAAAATTATTATTTATAAATATGTTGGTGCCTAACATCGTATTCGAACCAATTGACATATGGCTTTGATCTAGGTCATGGGTGGAAACTATAATGTGAATTTTGGGACTATAAATTCGAGGGTTGGAAAATGGTGGTCATGTATTCTCATGAGAAAGGCGTAATTCATTTTTCATCTCGGATAGACTTGCACTGGTCTGATATGTTCCAATTTCCATGTGCCTACCTCCATCAGTCATTGAATGATGTCTAACTGTGCCTATAAGATCGTAGCTGTCTGATATGGGCATAATGGACTTAAAACACATTCTGAGGTAATGTAACAACTGTCCTGAATTCGTGGCTCGGGCTCGTTACATAATTACTTTAAAAAACCTAAGATCAATTCCTATGCCTACTAAAGTGAATGTGGTATCGAATACATGCTAATAAGCAAATTTTATGGCGTCACATTAGCATTTGACTCGAAAACACGATCCCGAAAATATATAACGCTAGGTATATTTACGTACACAATTCCTTGCTTACAAAATTCGATATGGTGCTGGTCATTGCCTCATAATCACGTTTTCTAAAATAATATTCGAATTCTCTTTGAAAATACGAATCTGTATACATGCTCCTCGATAAACTAATTTAAAAGTTTAATTAAAATATATTTATTTCAATGCATGTCTTTTATTTATCAAATTATGCTTTTCATTATCTACGGTTGCGTCATCATATACTACAAATCCGTCTTGGAAATACGAATCCACAGACGCATTGCTCGGCATAATCTTTTCTGTAAGTTTTAAAAGTGAAATAAAATATATTACATTAAATACATAACTTCTATTTATAAAATTATTTTTTGTATAGTTGATGGATGTTACATCATAATCAAATTATTTTGGAAAATACGAATCCATAGAAAGGTCGCTCGATACACTTTTGTCTCTAAGTTTAAAAGTTAACCTCTAATTTATAAAATTATGTATTTTCAGTGCCTTGTCAACATGACTGTTGTATAAGTCAACAGGTTATTTGTATATATATATATATAAATTATTTAGACCTGTACTGGCACCCATTTCCTGGTGGCTCAGTCGGGAAATTGTGGTCAACTATGCCACCCAGCCACCATGATCGTTGTTGAGAGCGATGCCTATGATAAGAATTTGGTGGCTATATCTTAAACAGTTCGGGAATTGTGGCCAACTATTCTTATTTGGTGGCTTTGAACATACTTGACTCTACCACCGTATTCATTATCCATAGTGATGCATATTTTATGAATTTGAAAACTATACCTTAAACTGTTCGGGAATGACAGCCAACTATGCTTATAAGTGGGCTTAGGGCATACTTGACGCTGCGAACATTTTCGTCGTCGGGGGTGAAGCCTATGTTATGAATTTGGTGGGTATATCTTAAGAAGTTCGGAAATTATGGCTAACTATGCTTATAAGAGAGCTTAAGGCATAATTGCCCCAACCACCCTGATCGATGTCAGGGGTGTGCCTATGATATTAATTTGGCAAACTAAACAGTTAATAAATTATTGCTAACTATGGCTATAAGTTTGTGGGAGTCGGATATATACGTAATGTACTTGGTGTAATTAGCAGGAGAGTGTTAACATAAGCTTACTTCACATGGGTCGTAGAATAACCTTGTAACAAGGTGGAGTGAAAAAATGAAGTAGCATGAGAGTGCGATGAACTAGAAAATTCCTGAAACAAGACGGTTGGTGTTGACATGGAATGACAGAGCATGAACTGGAATATTATTGAAACAAGTTCATGATATTTTTAGACTGAGTGACTAATTAACATTTGTGTAAGGAAACCTTTGCATGAGGGAAAACTAGGTCATTTTAAGGGAAATTCTATAAATTTGTAGGGTCTTTTCCAAGGTCAAAGGTCAAGGTCACCTGTAGGTCAAGGATAATGTCATCCAAGATGGCTAATGTAGGNTAGGGTCTTTTCCAAGGTCAAAGGTCAAGGTCACCTGTAGGTCAAGGATAATGTCATCCAAGATGGCTAATGTAGGTCAAGGTCAAAGGACAAGGTCACATCTGGTCCTCTGCCAGATGTCAAATGGCTCCGATGCTCCGAAGCCCCCAGCCCCTTCACGAGATACCCCATTATCTAGCTTCTTATATTCCATACTTTTCTATATTCTTTATGTATATTCCAAACTTTTTGTGAGTTGTTTAGTTTCATAAATTTTGTATTCTCTCACTAATGTCTACAGTTTAATATTTCATTTTACTCAGAACTGGGCCTTTTGCAAACGAAAGTCTTATTTAAGTGTCCTTAATTACTCTCAGTGTCCCAAGTTAGCTCAGTTTACTGTAACTCTTATTGGTCGCGGCTTCATGGGACACTGAAAAAAAGTATTGTTGAATCCAACGAAATTTGTTTGGCGCAACCAAATTAATTGTTGTTATAGGGGCAATTAAATATTTTGTTGTTGAAACCAAGCTTGTTTTGTTGTTCTTATTTGGTTGCCCCACACAAAAATTTGGTTAATGCAGCATTAAGAAGTTTCGGTTAATTTAAAAAAAAATTTGAAGCGCAACCTTGCTCCGAAGCTAGATTGTTTGCGCCCTCGCTTTACACCTGGCAACCTCAGCTAAACTGGCTACTGACGATGATGTAATGTTTTTAATTACATTGGTTTCAAAACTCGTGAATGTTCGCAAATCAATATTTCAAGTTTTACGGCTTTACCTTTTAGTTTCTTGTTGAACTTCTTTATTAAGACATTTATGCCATTATTAAGCATCAGTAGATATACTAACAAACACTGTTACTAATTGCCACAAAAAAATGGAAACAAATTCTCGATCTGTATTTCCGAACGAAGGCAATTCAATGAGTGGCCAAACAAATATATACAGTTTATTCAACAAAATATTATGTTGACAATATAATTTCTTCCTGCCCAACACATAGGTTTTGTTTATTCAAACGTTTATTTTTTTATATGATGAAAATCAATTTCGTTGTTTCTCAAATTCTGTTTACGTAACACAATACATTGTTGGGACAACTAAATAAATTTTTGGCCCTACACAAACTAATATTTTGTTATCTGTTCTTTCAGTTGATATCACCTACGTCACGTTATAAATATTGTGGTGTTTATCGTCAAAAAAATTGAAAAATTTGTCTATGTAATAGAAAACGTGTGGGGGAGAAGCAACTTGATAGAGAAAGGAATAATCCCAAACCTCCATTCCTCATGCACAAGCAACGTAAGCTATTCCTGACTTGCATGTCTTCGGCGGAGGTTCTGAAGACTAGTCACGCGATATTTTGCTTTCACGGCGGTAGCTGGAAAAACGGGGCGTTTACCTCAAGTGGATAATGAGGGGGTTGAGGGCCGTGGAGAGCGAGGGGGCATTGTGAGGGCGGAAAGAAGCGCAAACAGGGCGGGTAATGAAGTTCGGACGGCGCGGGCGACGACCAGAGTCAAAGAGAGGACGAGAGAGACAGAGAGACTCGGAGAGGTAGAGCGGAATCGCAACGCGGCATCCCCCGGACCCTTTAATCACGTCGACAAGATGGAGCCGGCGAAGGGGGTAGGCCGTACACACCAATTACACCCGGGCAGACGTTGTCTCCATTGTTAACGGCGCGCGAGAGAGGTGGTGGGTTAGGGGTGGGGGTGGGGTGAACCGGCAGGCAGCCTGGGGTTGCAAGGGGGTCGTGGNNNNGAGGCCGGGCTAGTGACGGGGATGGAGCGCCGCCCCGCGTGATCAATACTGGCTGCGGCCTGCCGAGCCGCGGGCAAAAATAGCTTCAGAGGGCAAGGAATTAGCATACGGGGACTGCCACCCCTCCCTCCCTGGGCGAGGGGTGTGTGTGGGGTACCCCCTCCGTGGTCTACACGGTCACGAGTTGTGGCGGCACTTTACACACACGCAGTGCAATCCTGTTACTTTTGTACTTTCACAAGTGAACTCCTGGATACTAGCTACCGTTGGCTAAACAACTAGGAGGGTTGATAGAGTGTACATCGCCCCTCCCTAAATTAAGCAAAAACCAGCAGACTGAGGGTGAATGGTCACCCAAACTGTTTTTATTCACCGAGATATATTGATATATTGTAAACAATCTCTGATGAATTTTTATCATATGTTTATGTTTTAATCATCTACGCTTCTTAGTTATATGCATTTCTCTATTTTTTATGCAGCGTGTAACTTAGTTTTTGATCATTCCAAAATTAAATTTATAAGAGCAACAAAATTATTTTAAGAGTATGGAGCAGCGCCGAAATGAAAGGGTGGGGGAGACTGGAGATCCCTGAGAAAACCCGCGGAATCGTCCGGCTCGATTCCCAAGTACGAAAATCCGGGAGCGCCCCACCGGGAATCGAACGTGGTTGGCCTAGGTGGGAGGCGAGTGGTCTAACCACTAAACAACCGCGGCCCCTTCACTCCTTTATGGGCACGTTGTTTCATCACTGCTAGTTACCAAAATTACTTTTACGAGCAACCACAAAAAAAGTTACAGATTATTTATAACACAAAAAACTAGTGAAATTGCCGTTTAAAATGTTTCAATAAGTAAATAATAATTAACTGAATATTTGATATAACACATATGGAGTTTGGCCCCCGGTCACTATGCATTTATTTTATGTTGGTAGCAGCTATGGACTCTATGTACATGGAAGTTGTTCAGTTCAAAAATCAACCTTCGGAAAATGTGTTTGCTCGTGACCGCGTGTCTTTTACGAACACGTTGATTGACTGCTCCCGATAAAATTGGCAGCTGTGACCGAAAAGAAGTTCAATGACGTAGTGTTATGCTTAGATTTGTGGACGCCAAATATAGTTTAATTCTTTTCATTGTTATCCACACAAAAGTAAGAGCTGGCACATCATGAAAACATACAGTTTTTAAAAATTTCACACTTTCATGTGTTTGTATGAATAAAGTGATACAGTCCATGGCAGTGTATATTTCGAGTATAGTGGAAAATAAAAAATAAGCAGAACAGTATATCCCCAGCAGGGATACCAAAAGTGCTCAATTATACGCAAATAGCAAGTACCATCATTATTTGCAATATTAACACTGTAATATAAAAGCGATTGTTTTCCCGTCAGGCATAGCCAGTTAATCGTTAAAGGTACGATACGCAAAAATCGTGACTGAATATGTTTACTAATTCTTTGTAAAACCATGTACGTACATTCTATCACATGTCTACGCCAGTGCCGTTATAATATGCGAGCATATACTGCAACTTCAGTAACTGTGGTCTTGTGAACTTACATGTCATTTAAAAGAATAGGTCGGTTCCAGGTAAAGAAATTATTTACCTCGTACCTAGTCAATGGTTGAGTGTTTTTGAAATATCTGCTAAAAAAAATGTCCTTCAGCCCGTTCTGTGTCCTCCTGTAAGGACATGGTCTAATTAACCATCCCAGAGGCAGTGTCCTCTGTGTAGAGTAGGCCGCGAAGGAAGTTTAATAATGAGCTGCACTCCAAGAAATAGCAAAACAGCGCCCTCGCTTAAGAGTGGGCGATGCCTTTTTTCGTCAAGACAGTTCTGTGGGTTTATTAAGAGCTGCTGCAAATAACGTCCAGAAAAAAAATGAAGTGTTAACAGGGACCTATATAAGAGCGCGTTATAGTAATGCAAGTACAGTTTCAAGCAAAAATATCAGTTCGTTGAAGCGCCTGAATAAAATGGTTAACATTTCTATCGACCTACTAACTACTAACATTGCTTCAAAAAACAGCAAGAATTGTTAAAAAGAACATGTTACGCCCTCAATGTAAGACGTTCATAACTCAAAATACCTTACATTCGGTAAATTAAATTTAGACAAATGTGTCTTTATTAAAGGAAATTTTTTAAGTACTGTATCAGCAAGGAAATATGAAATATTAAAACTGTGTTGATATGTAACAGTGAGCCGTCCAGCACTTTTTAAAACACACGCAAGCCTATGTGTAAATATGAATTGTAGATGTTTACATATTAAATGTGCCACACGTCCAGTAAAAGTAAATCGTGGTGTGAATAAATTCGGTATTTTTAGCCAATTTTGAATATATTTAAACTTAAACAAAATTCTTAAGTGTGCTAAATGTTACTCTCAAGCTCTACGTAGAGGCAACTATAACAATGTGTTTCGTAGTAATTTTTTATTTGATTACTAAGTTTTCTGATTTTTCCAGGAAACAGACCATACATTAATGTTACAAAAGGCTTCGATACCAAATAAGCACGAATTTTTCTGCTCAAAAATTTTTTGGGTAATGTGTGTGTATATATA
>NQII01000327.1:835979-850395 GCA_002778355.1 Clitarchus hookeri | reverse complement strand
ATATATATATATATATATATATGTATATATATATACCACCCTGTGTATAAATGAAACATATATATATATATCTTTAACAAGAACACCAAATAAACCGAATTTCATTAACATGTATTTCTCTATACCAAATTCTCAACTAGCCAACAGCCTTAACATCGGGGTCTTTGAGAGCGAATGAGGGTGTAACGAGGTGAGTATGTAGCAGCAATGGAATGCAAGGGCGCTGGGAATCTCGGCTCTTGTTGGTGGGGGGCGAACGCTCTTGCGGCTATGTCACCGCAGTTCCTACGAGTCAACTGAAAGTCGTGAGGGTCTGTCAAGTGAGAGGTATCGTCCTTCCGACTAAAAATAGCAAAAAACGCAATTTTTAATTTCCCTTCTCTTTGCATTTGGAGGAAGCCACGGTAGTTAAGTGGTCAGACTACTCGAGTCCCACCTGGGCTAACCAGGTTCGGATTTCCGCACGTGGGAATCGTGCTGGACGAAGCCGTTGGTCTGAGGGTTACCTCGGAGATCTCCCGCTTCCCCCGCTCTCGCATTCCGGCACGCTTTATACTCATCTCACTTCACCATCATCGGCTCTCAAAACCTTGATGCTAAGAGTCGCCCAAATTCCTCAATTTCTCTTGCATTAAGAGTGAAATATATAAGATACAACAGCGTCGGTTGTTTTCTTTATTTGTAAATATGAAAGAAAACCCGATGCTTACTGTAAGTATCTTGAGGGTCAATCGTTTTATAATATTATAAGGAAAGTAAATACTTTTAATAATTGAAAAACGTCAACATGATTGTTACAGTTCCACTCCAGGTGTACATCAAAATGTGTACAGTTTTAAGTAGGGATATTTTTGAGGTTGTTTTCAAAAGTTGTCTGTAAAATTGCAAACCGGCAGCAGGGTGCCAGACACAAAGATAAAAAAGGAAAAATATATTTTGACAAAAATTTATTTTTAATGTATTTTGTTTACTAGTACAAAAATGCACCGATAAACCATACAACACACACTTTTTCATTGAAAATAGTATTGCAGAAACAATAATTTAATCTAGCCGACTGAGTTTGCTATCAATATACTTAAAATAAAATACATATACTTAATATTAGGAATTCACTTGTTTTACAACGAGTTTATTGCATTAAATGTAATAAATAGGGCAGTCCAAAAAAAATTAATATGACATTTAAACGTAACTGTTTAGTAAACGACAGGAACATGATTTATCAAAGAATTAAACCGTCGCCCTGTGTACACTAATATATGTTTCATTCGTTTGTGGGGAAAAAGAAAAGTCCAGAAATGTAGTATTTTTACTGTCACTGAAATGTACGCTTTCTTTTGGAGATTCTACACTGCTACGCAAATACGAAACAATCCAGTAACGTTCCCAACGTTTCATTACTACCGGACAGGCTACCGTCAGTTTATACAAGTTCCAACATGAAATGTGCTGCACGAATATGTTTTATTTTGTCTACGTTTCCGTCTCTCTCTTCCATCTGCATTTGAGTGTTGTAACGTACGAGCTGCTATCTCTCTCACCACAAACTGCAGGTGCCAGCCAATAAATAATAACTCACACACCAAATCATCATGTATTTCTGTACACGGCAAAACCTGGAATTTCATGTACATTATTATACTTTCAACGATAATTTTTTAAGAAAACCAGAACATTATTGGTTACCTCTAGGGGTCTGGCAGAACGCGAGAGAGCATTGAGAGAGGAGAATCCCTTTATTTTCACAAACGCGTAGTCACTTTATGCTTAGCATAGTAATCGGAGATAATTCATCAAACGATACAAAATAATTAACCTCCAGAAGACGACTTACGAAATGGAGTGCACGTTCTGCATAACTTAACTCACGGAATACACATCTTATATAACATTGCTGAAGAAATACGCTCCCTCCGTAACATAGCTCTAGCACAGAGTACATAATTATACAGAGGTGGAAAAGTCACTTATTCCGCGAACTCCAGCCACACGCGCCAACAAAATGGCGTCAATAGTCAGCAATATGCCAGAATTCCGTTAACCAATCAGAGCCTGGTAACCTACTTGCCAGATGGCAGCCCAGCCAATAGGGAACATTTCGCAGCACGCACTAGCTAAATGACACCTTCTCAGAACCTCACGCAGCTAATCAGCTGCCATGCTATTATGTATTGCTATGACGTCATTAAAACTGCATTTTCGTCCATCGCCAGTGTGTGACACGCAAAACATTGAAAATGTTGAGGCAGGATTTTGTATTCAAAGCATGTTAAATTTGGAAGTTTTTAAACAAATAACAACTAATGAAGCTAAACTTTCAGGCTAAATATCAACATGCTCTGATACACTAGTTTAATTTTAATTGTGACAGGTTAGGTTTCCAATGTTGAAGGTGTTATAACATGGCGGACAGGATTCATAATTTTATCATGCATACTCACAGGAATGGCTACCCCTTGGATGGCAACATAGGAACGTCCCCGGTAGTTGTTATATCATTGGGCTGTTGATGTGTGCGCAACATAGAAAAATAAATAATTCCTTGCAATATTTCCACATTTTAATTGCAATGACGTTTTACCTGCATATGCACATAATCAATTCAAATTAATTAATACATACACTCAGTAGTCTTGACTTTGCACAAATGTATTCCATTCGTATTAATTACTTTACAATACAGCTGCACGCTAAATATTAGAGCGACTGGACCGACAACACCAAGTAACTCAATAACATCCGCGATACTAAAAAAATTCATTAATTACACACGCCATAAACGATAAATGTGAAACTGGTAAAATTACGCAAGCTATTATTTAGTTTACGGCTACATAAAATTAAATGCATCCCGCCAGGCCTGACGGGCTGATAGTTCGTGAGTGCTAGCTATTAAAGTGGCCGCCTGGTTGAAGGAATTCTGCACGCCTTATGCCTAAAAGCGTGGGAGCACTAGGGGCGACCGAGGCATTCGTAACAACTCTCTCGCCGCCTCTACGCGCAAAGCACTGAACTGGTGTGCAGTCTTGCAGTCGATAACGCGTCTCTATGAGACTTTCAGCAGACCCTACCATTTTTGAAGTAATATTAAAAATTAAGTTTTGATGCATGTCACTATACCTTTTTAATGGTTTGTACCGGAATTTTCATACCTTAAAATGACCGCAAAATTACCTGTTTAAGCCATTTTCGCCATCACAAAAACATTCTTTACAGAGAAATGGAGGAACATAAACGTATACAGACGCGTAACGTTTCTTAAATGCTATTCGTAAGCAGATCTCTCACTCAGACACGTTGGACGGTTTTTAAATAAAACTTTTTCTCCTGGAGCTCTGCACACTGTCCAAAACGTTCCTTGTCCACATTTATGACAATTTCCAACAATGGTCCAGTTGGTTCCTTCCTAGCCTTTGCTATGGAATGACAAATGTTTTACAAGGCCAATACTGCGCAAACGCCGTTTAAAAGCAGGTTTAAAATTCATTCCATTTCCAAAGCAACCCTTGTCAACAAACATTAAATACAACTTATTTCATTTGAAGGATAATGCGTGGTTTCAGAAGGCTCTACAGTCAATGCTCGTGACCAACAGTAACATCCGTACCAGAGTTCACACAGCCATATTAACAAGCACACTCCGTATACATTATTCGCCGTTTCCCGACATTCAATGTACACGGACGAGGAACCCTTTGGAAATGGACCACTCAACTGGAAGAAATTCGCCGCACGCATCGCCTCTATTTCTTAAAGCCACGCGTGAAGATAATTGTTTAATAGTACTACTGCATCATTCTGCAACGGACACAGACTCCGCATGCACCCGTAACAAATTTGGTAGGACAATACAATTTTGTTGGCCTTTCTCCCAGTGCACTGAGCCAATCGGAGGGAATGAGTAAAAGGAATTAAATGTTTTTTTTTTTCCTATTTGGGATGTATGTGCGTGTGGGAGTGTGGATGCGGGGTGTATATTACCGACTAAAGATAAAGTAGAGCACATATTCAAGTATACGGTTGAGATAATGAAGAGTTCATGACGCACTGTTTTAACAGGCCTATTAGACAAATAACCGCCCAGTGTTAGAGCATAGAAAGTTCGTCAGGGCGCAGCTGGCGTGCGCACTTCAGGGTACAGGTCTGGACGGCATCGTATTAAACTGCACGCATAGCAACTGATAAAGTCAGCAAATAAGTGCTTCAAATGTATAATGCAACGTACTTTGTGGTGTATACAAGACCTTCCAAACCAAGTATAATTTAAATGGAAGAACATAAATAAATTACTTATTTGCTTCTATGGTTTCCAAACCATTACGTAAAAATGAAATAATGTGCACTATACTTAATTACTTGATTATTTTAACACTGCCTAGTAGTTCAGATACTAAGCTCTGTAAGAGTAAATGTTTATTATTACATGTTTTTTTAGCTGATGGTAATAAACGTACTTAGTGGCCTGTTTGCGGTTTCTTCACACTTTTGTAAACAAACCTTTGAAAATCACCTCGTGTACGACGTGTTTGCTTGTTTCCTAAATATGCCATATGTTACAAGCATTGTATACTTCTGTCAACATAAAAGTACCTTATTTTTGGTAAAATTTAACTTCCACTTATATTATCTACAAATTATAAGGTGTTATATATAGGTGTTATAATAGGCGTTCTGGTAATACCTAGTAATTAAGAGTTATTATGCAAATAATTATGTAACTGAGTGCGCAATAATGGGGCGAGGTGACCTTATGGTGTAATTTTCTAGACTTAGTAAAACTTTGTTTGCATAAGGCGGAGAAATATCCTGGAAGTAGGTCTTAAACAGGGTTTCAGGAAAGTTGGAAGTAAACGGAATGGATTATCAATGCGGATCCATGACATGTACGAGGTACCGAATGGTAATCTTTTTTTAAAGTCATTGTGATGTCAAATAAGTTAAAAGTTGTCTTGAGAACTAAGTAGTCAGTAACGCCGTCAGCTTGCAATGCTAGGATAATACACTGGAGAGCCAAAAAAACTGGTATAGGCGTGCGTATACAAATAACAGGTATGGAAACAATCAGAGTACCGTGATGCGGTCGGCAGCGCCTATAAAAGACAACAAGCGTCTGGCAAAGTTGCTAGATCGGTTACTGCTGCTACAATGGCAGGTTATCAAGATTTAGGTGAGTTTGAACGTGGTGTTATAGTCGGCGCACGAAAGATGGGACATAGCATCTCCGAGGAAGCGATAACATTTGGATGTTCGCGTACCACCATTTCACGAGAGTACCATGAATATTGGGAATCCGGTAAAACATCAAATCTTCGACATCGCTGCGGCCGGAAAAAGATCGTGAACGAACGGGACAAACTACGACTGACGAGAATCATTAAACGTAAAAGACGTGCAACCCTTTCTCAAATTGGCGCAGACTTCAATGCTGGCGCATCAACAAGTGTCAGCGTGCGAACTATTCAACGGACCATCATTGATATGGGCTTTCGGAGCCGAAGGCCCACTCACGTACCGTTGTTGACTGCACAACACAAAGATTTGCGCCTCGTCTGGGCCCGCCAACACTGTCATTGGACTGTTTATGACTGGAAACACGTTACCTGGTCTGACTAGTCTCGTTTACAATTGTATCGGGCGGATGGACGTGTGCGGGTATGGAGACATCCTCATGAATACATGGACCATACATGTCAACAGGGGACTGTTCAAGCTGGTGGAGGCTCTGTCATGGTATGGGGCGTGTGCAGTTGGCGAGAAATGGGACCCCTGACACGTCTAGATACGACTCTGACAGGTGACAGATACGTAAGTATCCTGTCCGATCACCTGCACCCATCCATGTCCATTGTGCATTCCGACGGACATGGACAATTCCAGCAGGAATGCAACACCCCACACGTCGAGAGTTGCTACTGAGTGGCTCCAGGAACACTCTTCTGACTTAAGACACTTTCATTGGCCACCTAAATCACCAGACATGAACATTATTGGATTCATGGTGTCAATTGCCTCCTGCATACCTTCAGACATTAGTCGAGTTCATACCACGTCGTCTTGCGGCACTTCTGCGTGCTCGCGGGGGCCCTACACGACATTAGGCAGGTGTACCAGTTTTTTTTTTGCTCTTCAGTGCATGTGGGTGTCCTGAATAGTAGTTCTTATAAAATGCTGTACCGTGTGGTCCTTGTGTGCTATCTCCCACAGATCGTGTCGCAATGGAAGCACTTCCTCGGGTTGACTGCGCGGTGCAGGTATGCTATTGATCGGCACGTCGCTTTCGGCGACTTTCCTCGGGATAGCCTCGGGCAGAAGCTATATACACGCTACTTGACACCTTCTGAGCACGAGATGTATTGCCCCTCTTGCCTTTGCCGAAACACCAGTAAGTCAACTTCTAGCGCTGCTTCACAGTACAACTAGCACTTTTTAAATGAACCCTTAGTAACAATTTCTGTCTTTAACTACAAATTAATGTATGTATAGATCGATGTGTGGGAGGGTGGATGGATGGTTAGACGGATTTATGGGTGGATCGATTGGTGGATGGGGGTTGACGAATTTTGGATGGGGATAAATAAGTAAGTGGCTATTTGGGTGGGTTGGTGTGGGTATGGGTGGATGAATGGGAGATTGGGGAATGGAGGAATGGGTGTGTGTGTGGGTGGATGAATAGGTGGATGTGGAGTTGGATGTATAAATGGGTGGATGGGTGACTGGCTGGGTGCGTGGCTAATGAATTGCGGGATAGGAAGATCGATAGGAGAATGAATGGATAATGAATGGATGGATGGGAGTGTAGGTGTATGGGTGATGTATGGGCGGGNTGGATAAATATTGAGATGGTTGGATGAATGGAAGGATGGGTAGATAGATGGGGGAATGGATGGTTGTAAGGGTGGGTGGATGGGTTTTGGGTGCATGGAGGAGTGGATGGCTGTGTGGATGGATGGATAGATAGGCAATGTCGGTGGAAATGTGAGTGCCCCGAGTAAACCCCACCGGCCACTGGCGACGTCCGTAACGTTTCTCACGTACAAAAGTACGGGCCTGGCCGCTCCTGGAACTGGAATTGATCGCCGTGGTGGGTGGCAAGTGGTTTGACCACTGCACCAATTTGACCCCAGTGACTGCGAATTTATTAAATAAAACATTACTACTGACAAACACTATTACAGGCCTGCAGGCGTCGAATACAGAAGAAAACTGAAACAGACGCGGGGTAGGGACACGGATTTTCGCATGTGAAAAACATGGCCAGTATTGCCGCAGGCCGGTGGGGGTTTCTTGTTGTACTCCCGCGAATAAGTAACGTTTTGTCATATCTCGGGGACCAATCAACCAATTCCTTCCAAATTTGTCAATCAAGTAATAATGTAGTAGGTCATATAAATTGATAGGCTATGTTTTAGAGGGTCAGGTGCTTGTAATATATACTTTCAACATACAAAATGTTGTCGAAATCGGTTAAATGTGATGGTAGATATATCAAATATACCTAAAATAATTTCATGGTCGTAATTTTGAAAATAAGAACTTAATCAAGTTTAATCACGTACGTTAACCTGGCCTATCATAGTATTACTTACATACCAAATTGGATGATATTTGGCTTAATGGTTTTTAAGATTTCATGTAAAATTTTATTTTTTTTCATTTCTTCCAAAACGGTAGACTAGCAACAATATCAATCTTAAAATATAATGTTTGCACAATGCTATTCTCGCATACAAAATTTGGTTCAAATTAGTTGAATGGTTCCCATATATGACATACCACCTTTAAATATTAAAATGGCCACCATTTTGAAAGTCAGTGCCCAGAGTGGTCGAAAACTATAAAAGTCAAGTGTCCTTGTGCTAAGTACAGCATGTGTACCAAGTTTGGTGAAATCAGTTTTACGGGTTTAAAAGTTATTAGAGGGAGGGCATACATTCCAGACAGACAAGGAGGTGATTCTGTTAGCATATTTTTCCTTCGGAAAGTAGACGAAAGGTGTACTCCAGATGCATATACCGCACTATAAAGGAAGTGTAAAAGTCAATGCTGGAGAGCCTACAAAACATGTAGCAGAATTATTACAAGCTGTTGCACTTAAACAGGAACACTAATTTTATATTATTTTGTGTCTCGAATAATTCTTACGCTGAGCCCTGAACGAACTTAATAAATACGTCACGTGTGATCTTTCAATCTATCTTGCAGCAGGATGGTGAATGAATACATTGTTACGTATGTCACATAAATCCCGAAATTTTACATGAAAACCAGCAATAGTTACAATGCAAAAATAGTTCTCCTCAGAAAATATGTAAACAAAGCACAGATAATTCCATAGAAGGAATTAAGTTAATAATAAAAAATGGTAATAAAAAAATAACATGAAATACTAGTAACTAATGAACGAACAGTGAGAACAGTATATCATACAGAATATAAAAAAAATACGAAACAAATGAACACAGCCAAAACAAGATACGAAATTTAAAAAATTGGGTCACAAAAATACAGCACACTCTCCTGTGATTGCCTTGGTGTTTTCTGTAACGTATCGGCTCTGAATACCTCGCTGTTAAGAGCCGCCCAAATCTCTTCACTGATTCTAAAATGTATTAAATATGTGTTTATAACATCCTCACTGTTAAAATTGCTGCAAACATCTACATACTGTATTACTAGCTCTCCGCCTGAGGCTTTGCCTGTGTGTCCTAATATATATTTATCGAAGGACCTACTTGCACAGTATAGTCGAGTGTCTCCCCTTGGGTGCTAAGGTTTACTAATTTATCAATTCTGGGCATTGTTTTTTTGGCAATTCTGTAGATAGCGACGGAAGTAAAACGCGATTTTCTTCGGGGGTTTAAGACATTTCGGGAACCAACATGTTATATCATTACACACCTTAGATGTTGGATATCAGCAAAAAATGCTTAAGTTATTTTTTAAGCATTTTAATAGACAGAGTTATGAAGAAAAAAGCTGGACGATATATTTTAGAGACTTATTTATATTGAGCACTCCATATAAACACATTCTACCCCTTTTAACCCTTTCAACGGTTTCGTTTCGAAAGACAAAAACAAATTTTGTGGGCTTTATTCCTTTTGCACACAGAGGGATAGATGTAAACAAAAATNTTTGCACACAGAGGGATAGATGTAAACAAAAATCGTGACATTTGCTTCCACATTACCTGCAATATTATTACTAATACACTGAAGAGCCAAAAAAACTGGTACACCTGTCTAATATCGTGTAGGGCCCCCGCGAGCACGCAGAAGTGCCGCAAGACGACGTGGCATGGACTCGACTAATGTCTGAAGGTATGCAGGAGGCATTAAAATCTGCGGCAATTTGAGAAAGGGTTGGACGTCTGTCACGTTTTATGATTCTCGTCAGTCGTCGTTTGTCCCGTTCTTTCATGAGCTTTTTCCGGCCGCAGCGATGTCGAAGATGTGATGTTTTACCTGATTCCCGATATTCACGGTACACTCGTGAAATGGTCGTACGCGAAAATTCAAATGTTATCGCTACCTCAGAGATGCTATGTCCCATCTCTCGTACGCCGACCATAACACCACGTTCAAACTCACCTAAATCTTGATAACCTGCCATTGTAGCAGCAGTAACCGATCTAGCAACTTTACCAGACGCTTGTTGTCTTATCTAGGCGCTGCCGACCGCATCACGTTACTCTTATTGTTTCCATACCTCTGTTATTTGCATATGCACGCCTATGCCAGTTTTTTTGGCTCTTCGGTGTATATACGGAGAGGTAAACGCGTTTTCATGGTAAAACTCCCCTGGTGAAGGGTTTCGAGGATGAAGAACTAGATGCTAGTTATCCCTGATATCTAAAAAAAAAAAAAGTCCCCAAGGTGGAACAGGGACGGGTTGTAGGTTGGGGGGAAATAAGAGCACCCCAAGAAAATCCACAGCGTTCCCTTACGTGTCACTACGAAATAATTAAATAACATAGATATTGACCAAAGAGTTTGGAGAAGTCGAATGCGCCATTGCCAATAACTGTACCGACATCTGGAATGAGAGTTCAAAAACTACAAAAAAACCATGAGTACAGTCGGTTTTGCCATGAAACTACGGCCTACAAACTGGCAGTTTACCAGGCTAACAGCAAAACCAGTCACTTTGGCTTCTGTGAAAGTACAACATTTGACTCTTGTGTTACACCATTATTGTATATAAATTGCTACAGTCGGACAGGAAACTTTACTATAAATTAGTTGTGTCACGTGCCTNTTCAAAATCTCAAATACCAAGTGCTGCGACCATTAAAACAAACTTTTAAACGACTCTGCCGAATGTGACCCAACTTTGCACTCATCTGCCCCGTCACCGGAAGGCGTGTCTCTCAAGTTTTTATTTTTATTTTTGTATGTCCAAAACTTTCGGTTTTATGGCACTATTTCCGGTAAAATAGCCCGCCCTTAATATTTCGGCACTGGGGCGTACGAGCCAACAGAAAAAAAGTTGGAAACGTGGAACAGACTAAAAAGAAATCTCAGGCTGCACCTGTTGTAAAAGAGCTCGCACAGTGGAATATTCAAAAACATTCCGAGATTTGTTAAAAGTAATAAATTAAAATCGTATAAATGGAGAAAATTAACTTGTATTCTTAATTTACTACTTTTGCTATCTACACTTCGTGTAATTTTGTCCGCCATCGTAAAAGTTACGCTAAAGACATTTTCATGAAAACAGGACAGACTTAGCTTGGATTTTTATTTAGAACTTTTACAAAAATTACTTTGGTAATCATCAAAGTTGCCAGAAGTTGTAAATATTTGGTAACATTATAAATTATTCCGCTATAATTATAATCTTCCGATGTCATTTTAATTAATATACTTACTTTTACCATCATGATTTAGGCTTACTTTAGTTTTGTATTTCAGAAAGTACATTGTGCAAAAAAAAGAATGAAATAAATTATTTTTGTCACAAAACGCTTTAGAAAACTTTGCATATGTGAGAAAATATGTGTAGTGATTTTTAGAAATTTAATTCAGTATATATTTACTTTGATATGCATGCAAATGATTACAATTTCATTCTTGCATACAAGTAAAGATATTTTCATTGACCTTCTCAGCAAAGATATTCTTCAACAATTTTCTTTATAGTGTATCCTAAAGGTAAGTACACATAAAATGTGTTACGAAAACGGTTCTATTTATTCACTAATTCAGCATCAAAATAAGTATATTGGAGGCAATTTTTGAATGATGTTCAAAGACATAATCTATTTTTCTCTCATGCCCAACTTAAAACATACATTTCGGAAATTTTCTTGTTTTGTTTAGTAGCTTTAACAAGTTATAAATTAACTTAAATTCTACCTTAAGTACTTTCATCCCGAGCTGTAGTTGAACTAAAAATAGTATGCCTTTCGTAGCAAAATTAAATTCAAAATAAAATTACAGTCGCAAACATTTTAATGAGCAATCAAATACCTGGCAATTACGTGCTTCGGCCAGTTATAGGCGGCTCACGGTAAAGTGAGCACTTTTGAAAGCTACGTTCGAAAAATATCACTGCTGTTTGCATGTAATAAAAATTATTAATAAAGTTTACAAATATTTTTTATAGCAGATTCTATGCTCGTACATTTCAACCACAAAATATATCATTTTTTTAACTGAAATAAACGTATATAATGTATTATGAAATAAATTTTTAAAATTTTTACCCATTCTTTTTTACGTACAACCATAGAAATTGTTATGTTCTTGGAAAATATGGTAACTGAAGCATTCTGATATAAAATATGCTCTTATTTATTGCTTATTTAAAACATTAATTTAAGTAAATTGTAGTAAAATACTTTATGGTGATGCAAATTCATATGCAACATTAATCGTACTTTTCTTACAATTTTAGTAGTTGTATTTTCAATGAGTTCTGAACGTTGTACGTTCGGGTGCACTGTTATTGTGGACGTCACTCTCCTTCTACCGTAAGGTCTACCTTAGATAACGTTTAGCAATATTATCAGAAATATATCCTTTCCCCTTTCCCTCGCAGCCTTGTGCCAGCGTCCTTACATCCGCTCACTCATGACGGATAACAGTCGCTACCATACTAGATTTATATAAGTGGCTCTGGAAATTCCCTTTCGAGAGGTTTCGTAAACTTGTACGTAATATACATCATAAATAATAGCTTTTCTTACCTAATCAAGCTGTTCAAGCTTCACTGAATTTATTTATATGTAATTTGTAACCAGTTGTAACAAATGACAATCGGAATTGTGCGGCAGCTATTGCAGAGCAGCCAACACATAAAAACCAAATTTATTGCGATTGATTGTAGTTATAGATACTTCCGAAGATAAACGTTTCTGTATTTATTTGTATATGTATAATTTTCGGGTAGGCAGAAAGAAAAAAAATCCTTACATTAAAAAAATGTACGTTTTAAAAAGTGCAATGAAAAGTAACTAGCTAAAATGTAATGCAGTAACAGTTAATCTCTCTGAAACCTTAACGCAACGGCGTTATAATATTCGTTACTGAAGAAAAGGTAGCTGTTTAAAGTAATAATGTTATTTATAACCTGTCAATTCCAGGCTGTAGTTGTAACTGCCGGGACGAATTAAGTGATTTTCCTTCGCGGGCGATTACATAAATAAAGCAGCCACAGTATTCAAACGATACTTACTCCAGAAAATGTAAAAACCAATGCCCAATGGCGTGTTGGTACGTGAACGTAGTAATATGTAATGTTGGCTGTTGCGAAAATTCCAAAAGTCCAAGATGGCGGGGTATTTATCTCCCTTAATCCTTTTATGCCCATTGTCGACAACCGTCAACATGTTGCACGGGAAGCATTATATTTGACTGGTACTGTACTCTGCGAGGCTCAGTGTCCAGTGATCTTCCCTGTGGATAACTGATTCCTAAACCGCGCTACTGCGCTACGTTATGACTGGTTCGTATCACTGATCACTTAGCACAAAGTACACAGCTTATTGGGTTCGTGATAATGAAACAAGTTCTTTGCATCAAGTTACGAATCAATTCATGAAATATATTCTTAAGTACTTATAAACGGATTACATAATTCCTTTATTCCAAATACCTAAATGTTACATGTAAATTATTCCAGAGAATTAACTTTCCATTAGGTGAAGTGTGCAAGCCAAGCAAGCAGTATTATAATTCTTTAACACGTTATTTTTTTGCATTAACAAGCAACTGAAGTTTTCTTCCCCTTTCAGTTAACAGGGTCAATTTTAAAAATTGGCTAAGTCTGTATCTTTTCTCCACAGTCAACCGGGTATGCAAGTAGTAATTTTTGCTGTTAATAGACACAGCTAAATAATGGCGATTATTTAATTTGTAAAAATGTTCCTAGTGTGAATTATTTCTTTCTTAAGTTAACGACACTACCATTTATACAATGGAAAAGGAATTGTCATCAAAATGTCATACCATAGCACACAAATATCTGCAAAATCCTTGATTCAGGTCACACTGACTGTAGTCTACAGCTGTCGGGGTGCGTATCGGAACTCTGCAACAACACAATTTAAAAGTCAATGTATTTATTTCAGTAATATTATTATTATTGCGTTTATTTCTCCTTATAAAGCCTATTTCACCAACGGACAAATATAAATAAATTACTCATTTCATACCACTTTAATTCATTATTTTTGTATACCTTATTACGGAACAAAAGTATAGAACGCAGCCAATGTGGCCAAACAATAGAAAGGATACATAAATGTGAATAATAAATTACGTGCGGAGAGTGCGCCCAGGGCGAGACGATCCCCTCCTAATTACCGGTTCTCAAGCTGCGATCCGTAGGTGCCTGTCATCCCCGGACATGACATGAAATGAGACCGTAGCATGAAGCGACGCTGGAATGCAATGGCGGGGGGAAACTGGAATACCTTGAGAAAACACACCGGCAAGCGCCATCGTCCACCACGATTCCCATGTGCGATAATCTGGAGGCAAACCCGCCGGGGATCGAGTCCGTATCGCCGTGGTGGGAGGCGAGCGCCCTGCCCACTGCGCCACCGCTGCCCCCATTAATTAATGAAAGAATTAAAGGGTTAATATGTTTTTTTTTATCTCGTGCTACGGACTTGGTAAACGCGGATGGGGATTTAAATAGACCCGCAGGGGTTAATGTTTCATCGGCTAAAGTACTGGGAACTCGGGGCTTGTTTTCATCTTTCAGCTCGGGTTACGGTGCGGCGACACGCGGGTTGCCGCAACACCAGGCACTGCGAGCCTCCGCGCCATTTTTTTTTTTTTTTTTTAATTTTTACGAGCGAACATAAACATTAGAAGCACGCGTGCACGCACAAAGGGCGCAGTGTCCCGTGTATGTTTGTTTTCCATTCCAACTGCGTTGTTTGTACGTGCGCCCCCCCCCCCCC
>NQII01000327.1:766958-835652 GCA_002778355.1 Clitarchus hookeri | reverse complement strand
ATTCATATATATATATATATATATATATATATATATATATATATTAATCAGCAGAATTTTTGGTGTCCACTCTACACAGCCAAAATAAAATTGCCATCGAACATTCTAGAAACTTGTCGTGTTACCAATATAATTTGTATTTCTCGGTGCCACACCGATGCTGTAATTCATTACTGCTTACATTTTAATTAGCACCATGAATGTTTGGCCTTTGTTCTTAGAATGGTCGTTGTACTACTCTAAACACATATCCCACAAAACATGCATTTTATTATAGGTTATACACGGTAAAGTGATCACTTTTTCTTGAAGCCCTCTTATTTGGAAGAATAGTCAATAAATTTTAATTCACCCGTAGGCGTTAACTTCTGAGTGCGATGGCATATACACACTATGTTTATTACTTACATGGAAATATTTACTTTAAAAAGGTTGTTAAAGGATAAAAACTTGGCTGAAAGGAAAAAGTTACTAAGGCCTCAAAAGTGCTGACTTTAAAGTGGACAGCCTATAGCTAAGTTTCCAGCCTTATGATGCGCATGAACTCAGGTGCGTGGAACTAGATCAGAGTAGTATGGCAGACAAAGCGTTCTTCTTTATTTATTCTTCTCTCTCTACCAAATACTCTGTTTTCTATTGGTATTATTGAAACCCATTACTCCATCATTTCTTCGGTCGGCCCACATATCGTCGTTCCACTGCGGAACAGCCTCGGGGTATTTTCTTTTTTGTTATTTCATTTTTCAAACTGATGCGATTGTTCCATTATTCTGTTATTTATCCACATGTGTAATGTTTACTGTACATATAATTCATTTTTATTCCTCATTTACGGTCACATCTCTTGATTATACGCTCTTTTAAGCTTCCCATTGTTAACATTTTTGTTTATTTAAATTTCACTAATTGTCACTGTGACATTCTCAAAACGGTATGCGGTATTTTAAATTATTTTATCTCGAATGGGTTTAAATTTACAAACGGCTATATGCAATTCGACGATTATTTGATTGAAAAAAACATGTGCAAAACCATCATACAGAATATTTCTTCTGTAATTTGCTACAATTCGCGTTTTTAACTTAAACAAACATTAGTGGAAAGATTCCGTAGCTTTACCTTAATATATGAACCAACCCTAGTCAATAAATAACACATGCAAATACCAACCACTCACTTTAATTTCGTTTACAGAAAAAATTATCAGTTTTTTATTTAGTTTCGCGTCGAGCAAGTTTAAACAACTTATTTTTCTTCTAAATTTGACTCACTCGGGCAGCCTTCGGACCTATTGAACACTTTTCGAGCACGGGAATAATTATGTAAAGATAAAGAAAGCAAAATTTAAAAAAAAACACGGTTAAATGTTTTTTTAACCAGTTAAATAATAAAAATATAAATAATGAGCACCCAGAAAGTCCCAATAAGGTCAGGTGATAGCGAGACATTCAGAAGATGATGGTGATGCAGAATATTGTTGTTGTGTGGTTTATACGTATGTCAGTTTGCCAGCACGGAGGTTCTGGTGGTCTAAAACTTGCAATACCAGATATGACGCTCGAACACTGGAGTAATGTCGCCTGGCGGCCAATGGTAATCTAACAAAACTTCAAATGAACAGAGCAAGAAGACATATCAATACTGCTATCAATTTTGGCAGCGAGAAATCTATATTCTTGTAACCAGTCGTATATGTTCATTTTATAAATTCAATTGAGTATGCGTGTGATTTATTCATTCCTGCAAAACCACCACTGTTAAGGGAATGTTGCCAAAACGAAGGGACCGGAAACGAGCTCACTAAACTAGTTACGAATTATATTATTGTTTGCAACGCATATATTTATTTACGGACACACTAATAAATTATAATAATTTTGAAATCGGATGCAGATGGCTAAAAATTTACTTTGAAAAATTTTAATCTATAAAAAAAATATGGTGCCATTTCAAAACATTAGCGATGTCGTGAGCAGACTTCTTGATCGTAACCGAGGACATCCTGTCAAAAACTCCGAACAATACTGAGTTTACACGAAGCCTCGAAGATTCTAAATCGTTTCGAAAATACATCACTACTAGTAAGATTTCAGTAATCCCAGTGGAATCTTCATCGCTGTTTTGACACTGAGTTTCCCATATTTAAAACAATTCTCAACGCTTGAACTTCCTGCGCGAGTTCGGTCATGTGCTGTCATTCATCACTCCGAATATTCCATTCCGCCTGACCGCGCTGAGCTTCACTTTCCACGTGGCTTTTCCTTCTTTATTGCACAGTGCTTAAACTTCCCAATCCCTAAACCACGCTATTAGGAATTATTCTCACGTTTACCACATCATTGTATACGTATAGTGATAAGCGTGAATGGTAATGTTTATTCCCCATACGTCCGTCCATTTGTACAGGAAGAAGTGAAATGCTTACGGAACTTTCAAACTAGTTTAGCAGCGACGTTTAACATACCTGTATTTGTAGCCTGATGTGCGGTATTATTTCTATAGTGTGTATAAATATATTACAGTGGTTAATATATGGTTTAATACGGACCACTTTTTGTGTTATTAGATCGTTCATAAATTAGTCTAAATCTAAAATTCATTTAATTTAAAAAAAAACCTATTTAATCATTTACGTAAAATAATTTAGAGACGAACTTATAAATTATATTTACAACACAATATAAACTTAAAAACTTGATTTCGATTGTATACTATTCAGTTGTGACTTTCAAAAGCATATTTATAAATCTGAATTTAAAGATTAAACTTAATGGTCATAGGATACCCTCTTGATAATTTTAAAATTAAGTTATGAATTGAAGTTACAATTGTGAGTTAAGTAATTTTTTTACTGTGCGATGAAACTTGCAATTGATTATTATTTATAACAATACGACACCAAAATTTTTTATATTTAAATTTGATTTTTTAAATTTATTAAATTAAATGTATTTTAGATTTGAATTAGTTGACAAAGGTTTCAATAATACGAAAAAAGGTCCGTACTAAACGAGATATTGACTGCTGATAACTTCCATCCCAGTTTAGAAAGTTTACTAGAAATTATGTTATCTGGACGTATCAGCAAATAAAGACTATTATTGTTGTTTCAAGTTCAGAGTGCAGGGCTCGTTGAAAGTGGGCGTGTTCTGTGCTTCGTCAAGGTGGGCCTACAAGGTTCGTCACTCTTCATCCGCACAGAAATCACCGCAGTTGGGATGTCTATCTGAGTGTGAGGACATTGTTATTGCGGAAAATGGGAAACTTGCTCCGATCATGTATTCGCCCAGCCGGACGTGGGAAAATTAGGCTCTTGCCCGACTGAGAATGTGGGAGAGTTGCATTAACACCTACTCAAGGTCTGGGAAGGAAATCTTGGCTACCAGGTTTGCCAGATCTGACTCCTCAAAACGTTTATTATTGCAATGATACATTTCACCAGTGCTAGCAACGTTTTATAAGCTAATAATGTAACTGCAGAAGCAGTTTTAGGATTTGATTCACTTGTGCTGCACCGTATTCAAGTAAACGTAGAAATATCATTTGCAATTTTGCTGAATACACCGTGATATCATTTTTTTTTTTGTGTAGTAGCCTACCTGCAGTGTAGATTAATATCTATTTATAAACCTATTACACAACCACTAAAGCTGAGCATTACAATTCGGTGACAGGCCAGAGACCATGAACGTTTATGTTTGTTTCACGTTCGAAAGCGGACACGCTCATTTGTCACGTCCTGCAGGACTCTCTCTATCTGGGCCAATATTCAATTTTCGTCACATTGTTGGCTTAATTCCGAACAAGAGAATCAGTTATTACAAGCGCATACTCTTAATCCCAGCGCCATGCCATATTATAAAGCAAAGCAAGAAGTCAATGATATAACCAATAAGCCTACTTTCGCCTGCATGAGTGAAAAGAATTTTAATAAAACTATAAAAGCTTACATATTAGGTAGGCCTTGACGTCTCGTTTACAGCTATATCATTAGAGATAGAACCAGAAACATATGCAACAGTAGTGAGACAATTACAAGTAAAAACGTGCCTTATCCTAGGATAGAGCATCTTGTTGAATCTAACCTACACTGTAATTTTTTTTTGTCCAAGTAACTCTTTGGAAATATTCGCCAAAGAAATGTTTATAACGCTACAAATAAATTACGTAAAATTCTCAAAACTTTAGTGTCAAATGTGAAAAAATAATTTTTAATTTAAAACACAGCAGGTGTTGCAGACTTCGCTTTAGTTATAAACATTGGGTTACATTAAAATTCTGTATGTTTTCTAAAACAATAACTGGCAACTACTTTCCAAAAATGGGGCCGCGGTGACTGAGCTGTTAGCCTGCTCGCTGTCCACTAAGCCCAGCCGGGTTCAATCCCCAGCCAAGTCACCGGATTTCCGCATGTGAGAATCGCACTGAACGATGCCGTTGGTCAGCAGGTTTTCTTGGGGATCTCCTGTTTCCCCCACCCTTTCATTTCGTCGGCGCTCCATACTCACCTCGATCACCCTCATTTGCTATCAAGACCTTGCTGTTAAGAGCCGCGCAAATCTCTTCACTTACTTACTTTCCAAAAAAAATTGTTTGCAAGAAGTACAGAAATATTTTACTGTGTAGAGGACGTTGAACCCATATGACGTATCCATACGAGCTCGCCGGTTGTCATCGGAGTTCCGTGTTGAAGATGCGGGCCCTTCGGCTCGTAGCCTGGACTCTGCAGGGGAAGTTTTCCTGTCGCTCGTCCTGGCAAGTTGGCGGCTTGCCACCGCCCGACGTGCTACCTGGGAGTTCGCCTAGAGTTCGGGCGACGTCACCGGTCTAGTTCGCTCCTGACGTTTTGTTTCACTCTGGCCCATGAGCCCTCCGGCGAAGCTATGCTGCTGCAATTAGCTCGCGACTCGTCACACGCCCCACCGCGTCTGCAGGTAGATATCCAAACGAGAATCATTCCCCTTCGTCTCATCATTGAATACAGATATACCTAGAGTGGACTTCCCCAGGTTAAAGTTTCTGGCCAGTAATATGTAGTTCTTGGTATGAATACCACGTAGCGCTAGTCCATTTTCGTGGTGTCTGCGAGGGGAAGTCGGCAGCGTTACCCCTGTGACATCTACCCTCTCTCTCACTCATACTCCATCTCTGTCGCTCCCAGACCAAACTCCACAACAGTATAACGTGTTCTGAATGTTTGCTATACTCGCGAAACTGGGGCAGACAATATGGCGGACACCCGAGTAATTACATCACGCCGTAAATGTCCGTTTACGAAAAGCTTACGGATTCTGTAAAATGTATGTATGTACAAAACGAAACTTAATGCGCGCGTAAATAACTAGAAAATTTGGAAATTGCTCACACTGTCATAATAAAACAATAAACACAAATTTATAAAATACGCGATAACTGTAGAGTTAGGTAATGTATATACATTATCACACGAACGTTGTGTAGGCCGTGTGTGAAGTGGATTGGTGCGCGGGTATGCGCCACATGATCTCAGTCGTGTAACGAAATTTTTTATGTTATACATGTTATAGTTTATAAGTTATGTTATTGTTAGAAAATGTTTACTTTCAGAATCACTTTGTCCAAATGCAATAATACGTAAGTAACAGTACAGAGAAATCGACTAGCTGTGGTTGTTTTCTAATCTAATCGATTGGTTTCTAAAGTAGATAATTTGAGCTGTGTAGCTAGAGTAATGTTAACAGGCGCACATGAAAGCCTTGAGTTTAATTTTGTGATAATTTTGCCTTTTTTTTTGGTCTTCTAAAAGTAAAAACTTTTTTAATTACGGAATTGATTTTATGCTCATTAAAGATACATATGTAAATACAGGGGCATAGCCGGGGGGTGTGATATCGGGACTTATCCCCCCCCCCTGATTTAAAAATAAAATATTCAAAAATAAAATTTTTAAAACAAAATGACAACTTTGATTTTATTTTAATATAATAAATGTGTCATCCCCTTGCACATATACGTTTATAGCGTTTTATGGTTCCATGTCTGTATATTAACCCATTGTTTGTAAATCATTTTGTAACAGTTTATTTGTAATATTACAAATTTCGTATTTTGTCCAAAAATATAAATATGAAACCCACCCACCAAAATGTTAATTCCTGGCTACGCCCAAGTTTTGATAATTTGATAATGTTGTAATGAGTGGCGTAAATGTCCGTCGTGCATACATCTGAATACAGTACCTTGTTTTCCATACATAAGCAGTGATTTTACTAATATCATGTTCCATACGTTAATAGTACTCGTACTTAGATACCTAAAGAAATGCATTCTTCAACTCAGGAGATGGCTAGGCTGTGGAGAGGTGTGGTGGGTGGGGCCGCACAGCCTCCTGTGCCCTATGCAAGCGCTCTCAGAGTAACGGTGTACCTACGCTACTATCCATCACAAAAGCAACAGGTCACTGCCAGTTAGCTACGAGTTGGATGCGGTCACGTGTCCATACAGTAAAATATAGCACATCAAAGGAATAAGGAAAACTATAATTGCGGCAGCAAGGAAAGTAATTACCTGTGTGATATACAAATGTGACGAATGAGCTGGTGGACAGTTAAAATATTTGTTTTCTCAACCCTGTTGACGTATTTCAGATTATATTGGGAATTGTGTCAGAAGTGTTACCTGAATGTGCAAAGAAGGTGCCGAAGTTGGTAACAGTTCGCTATCGACGCCAGGAAGATACGCCGAAAACGTCCAGACGAAATAAATATGAATTTTGACTCGTATAGAGACGAGTAGTCAGAGATATTATTTTATTTGCCTTATCTGTGGTGGCACAGTTAATGCAAGAACGCCCTTTCTTCCACAGATCCACACTGTCAAGATAAACAACAGTTAAACAATTAAGTATCTCCTAAGCTTCTCGTCACTCTACGAGAAAAACGTGAGGAAAAATTTAATTTCCTTTGGTGGGGAAGAAGGGAGCGTCGCGAAGGGAGGGAGGGATTTGTTCATACTTTTGAGGGGGATACTAAAGGAAGTGTATTTTATACAAAAATATATGTGTAACAATTATCAAGGGAATGAGAATTTACATTGATGAGATATGGGTTTGTAACAATATCACATTTTTTAATGTTAGCAAAGTGATGGACGTGTTGTATTAAAACATAATAGTTTTTCAAACATTCTGATAATTGTTCATGGGAGGTCTCTGAAAATAATTAAATCGAAAATGCTTTTTTAATTTTCCCTGCAGGCGAAGTTACTACAGATTATCAAGAGCAGATGAATTATTTCAACTTAGAAAAGTGTAATTATGCCTAATCAGCTATCGCCAATGCTAACATAAAAATTTGTTTATGTAAACAGTGAACCTTATTATTAAGTCCAGAAATGTATACCTCCTTCCAAGTAGGCAGTGAAAAAGGATATGTCACAATGGTTCACAAGTAACAGTGTTTCGTTTTTTCAGGATATGTGGACACCAGAGTTTTATGATTTAAATGTACAGAACAGAAGGCATAATTAAATATTTCGCATTGACCTACTTTCAAAGTTAAATGGCTACTAAGTTTGTAGACTGCCTCCATACATTTGCGATTTAAATCCTATTAAACTGGCTTAGCCTACAGCAAAGAGATTAATCTGGCAAAGAAATATTACTGTTTGTCTTTCACAAACTTAGTGTAAGTGACGAGGAAAGTAACTTTCTCAATCATTGTAGACTAGCTGTGCCCGCGGCTCCGCTCGCGTGAACTGCAGAATTATTGTTTAAGTTTTTTTTAAATAAATAATCGAAATTCGCAGCGGACTCGCAATAAATACACGTACATGCTCGAACGAGATAAGTACCGAGATGAGTGCCGGCCGAGCGCACGCCACTCGTGTTACATCCCTCCACCCCCGGCACAAATCCCCCGCCCATGCCATGGCTCTCCACGTTCGCGTACGGTCAACCGACTCGCGAAAAATTACTTTTTCACAAAACGTTTGATATCTCTTGAAGTATAGGCGGGAATTGGTTTAGACAGCGTATCGCAAGAAAGCGCGCTGGCGGCAAACTTTTTTTCTGCTTGATTCACTATTATCGTCACTGCTTATTCCTTATGTTACTTTACGTAACAAAATATATACTGTTGGGTATTTCATGTTATAAAATTCTGGAAATGTCAGCGTTTATGCCACCTTATAACACTTTTATAATTGAAAAAAATTAAAACTTAATTTCCCGTTAATGTTAATTTAAAAGGACATTATTTAAAACTAAAAAGTGTAATAATAATTTCGGCGTATACTCTAATAATGACAGTTGCTGTGTTTGTAAGGAATGAAAATTCTTTCGCGAAGTGATATTTTCGGTAGGGGCAGTATGCGGTCTAAGAGAGAGAGAGGGCGGTGGCCTTGCAGACCTCTTGTCTCCACCACCCAGAGCACAGTCTGCTCGTCAGCTCCAGCTGCGCGGACATTGTCTGGCGTGGAGGCCACCGTCATGCGATACCCTCCACGCAGCTCAGTTGCCGCGTAAGACACGCTCAGCGCAGCGGACGGCTTGTAAGGCCGCGACATGCCTGCCTGCTCGCGTTCTTCTGCGAGAATTGAACAACTGTAGGCACTTACACACTGTAATACAGAAGAATACTGTGGAGGGCTGCACAAATCGCAGCCGGAACACGTAGGTCTCTCGTCACTGATTGCACAATATCTAAAGCTGACGGACCGCGGACGCAACGGCTTTTTATACATGCGAGACTCCTTCCATTCCCCTCGTCAATATTTCGTGTCGAATGCGATCAATAGGCTTTCTTTGTGCCATCATGGGGAGCAGATCGTCTCCTGTCTTACGGGGTAAATTTTGCATTGCCTCCACACCACCTCCAAGACTGGGGCGTCCGACACTCATCATCCCACCCCCTCCTCCTTGGGCAACGCCTTGGCGACACGTGTCTGTCCTTGGAAGCGCAGGCCAAGGTGGGAACTCCTCCTCCCTCCGTCAGCGGAAGGCCAACTGACAGCCCCCTAGACCTCCCCTTTTCAACTGCGCGTGACTGCTCACTGCTGATGTGGAGCTACGTGGTGCACCGAGATGTCAGTTCAGACTGGTGTGGGAGCGATGCGTGCTTCGCTCTTCCACGGCTCTTGCAGCCTGCACCCGGGTGTTTGTGAAGGGGGGGGGGGCTGGCTCGCTCGGACACAATGCGGCAAGGCAAAGAGTGTTCACTGTGGAACGCTGGCACGAAAAAAAAATTGCATTGGGGAAATCAGTTGCTTGTTAGAATCCCGTTAATGTTAAATCACTTGCTTTTCCTGGTGGAAATAACACTGTTTACATAAACACTTGGACAGTTTAATTTTATTCTGGAGAAAAAAGATGGTTATCTGCGGTTGCGCGCTTTGTTGCTATTTATTTGTACGCAAACGGGTTAATATTTATTATAAAATATTTATTTTTTTAAATAAATTTTTTTAAAATTTAAATATTGGTTACGTGTTGTTGGCAAGAACGCGGGTTGAGGGGCGGGGATCAGGATGGCGTGAGGTGAATGAAGGTGTGGTGAAAATTATTTTTACTAAAATACATTTTTTTAATTTTTTTTAATATTGGTTACGTGTAGTTGGCAAAAGTGAGGGGGCATCCAACATGGCCGTCCCAGGCCGCCTCGGTAACTGAGGTGGCGGGTGAATCCTAATCCTAATACTAATACCTGCACCAAAGTCGGCTATACTATTCTACTCATGTCTCAGGAAATGACATACGCACGTACACGGGGGAACGAATGTGTGTACGTTTCAAGCCCTTGCAGCCCATAAGCTACTATTTTGAAGCGATTTATATGTATTTCATAATTGTTATTCCTGATATTTATTTCTCTAAATAGTGGTATGGAGGCATTAACTTTCGAGAAAAAAAAACGCCAATGAAAAAAGTTCTTAACAATGTATATCTTTAACCTTTAATGATCTAAAAGAGCCGGGATAAACATAACCAGTTTTCTTCGTGATTTGCATCCAAACAAGGCGTGGCAATGAATTAATAGTTAATATGCAGGGCAATGAGAGCACTGCCAATTTTTTACAAGGCAAAGCATGGATAAGTGTAAAAATTATATCAAAATTTGAAAATTAATTTTTACTCATACCATTATTAGTGATAAAATAAAATTCACCTCTAGTTTTTATCAGTTTGAATAACGCATTGCATATACCTGCGTTTACTGCCTCAAATACTTATCCATTAATTTCCTGAAAAAATGTCTGTGATTGATTAAATAGCAACTATGTCATTGTCATGCGACTTTCAGCTACAGCTCATAAAGGGTTGATAATTTCAAATCTATGCGCCTACGTTCCAGCACAGATTTAGTATTTGTTTTCCGTCAGAATGCTTGTTCAGAATCTTATCAGCTGGCTAGTTGCTGTTATCAATGCAAATAAGTATGCCTGTCGGAATGTATCAAGTATCGAGCCGAGTGAAGTATGTTTATATACATAAGTGCATTCCTAGGTTCGGACACAGCCTTAATGACACTTGAATAGACAAATTTAACGTACTGATTATTTTTACGAACAGTCACCTTTGTTGATGATCACAACCCCAAACAGTAAACATTACGTCACCTTGTAGACCTTCGAGCGTCTAACATACATTTCTCGACTAGTGAACAATCATTTCCTGTCAATTTCCTTTCACATAAGAACGGAATGAAAACGATACTATGCTGTATAACATCATTCATAATTAATGTCAAATTTGTAATTGTGAGTGCCAACTGTACTCTTATTTTATCACGAACACCTAAACTACAGTTAAATAATAAATTATAATTAAAAACTATAACCGCTATATATTTATAATTCATTTTCTCATAGGTAAATAAAACCAAATAGTAGTTCATGTAGCTGCAAATTTCAGTAAATACCAAATTCTATGACAGAAACGAAACACACTATATGGTCGCCATTAGGAAATCATGAGTTGTGTATTCACAGCTGTAACGAAAGCTGATAACTCGCGTGGATAACTCGCGTGTAACAGGCTCGCCTTTAGAAGAACGTGAACGAACACGTAGGTGAGCCAAGGCCAGGGCGATGATCTACTTTTGCCTGCTGCAGAACTGGCAACACCGCACGGGTGGCGAGGTATTTTGACTGCTGCGTCGTCTTCTGCCCGTTAACTCCCAGTCGAGAACACTAGTGTTCCTCTGAATCTTCTTAAGAACTAACATAAAAAACTGGTCAGACTTCTCCCTATCCCATGACCGCTCTCGTGTATATCTTTACTCAATGGTTTCTTCCACTTGCCAGCCCTCGACGAAGCTATGCCGCTTCGATTAGCTCGCGACTCGTCCCACGTCCCACCACGTCTGTGGACAGCCATCCTAATGGGATACACACCCGGAGATCACGTCATATTTAGCCCCAGTGCACACGAACATAACATAATTTTAATTTATAATTAATTTTCTGGCAGAAAATTATATGCTTAGTAAAGACGCCTACACCACCAGTAATACTGATTAAAAAGGGTTCTTCATGGCCCAAGATAAATTATAGGACGAAAAAACAGACTGTCTGTACAAAAAACTTCGCCTGTCATACCGGCGTATCTTTGCAATGTACCTACTATCCCAGAAAACATCCTTCATGAGCAACCAATTTACAGCTGGTGTACAACATTTCTGAGGTTAGTGGTATAGGATTTTGTAAAGTCCACAAATATCATTCCTTAATTAACTCCGGATATTAATCGTAGTCTGCAATTTAAAACAAAAAATTAAACAATAACACTAGTCTTAATTATTTACCGTTAATTTTTAAGTTAATTGTTCAGAGAATGATCGTATATTATGTACCTAAATGTTTTTCTGTGGCAGAATAAATTATAAAGGTAGGTTTGTCTCGGAAATTTGTATAATTGTTGTTAATTAAGTAATATTTTGTCTCTTTGTAATGCTAAGTACAGGTGCTCTCCTTTAATATGGTCCCAAATTCATCAACTATATAATATACTATAACAATATCAGTGATAAATGATAGTTTATTTAAGAAGAGAAAGAAGAAATTATTTAAATGTTAAAGTGATGTTAAAAAAAATTGTTAAAAAATTGTTTAAAAATGTTAAAAAATTATTTAAATGTAAAAGTGGAGTGAAATGACATTAAATAGAAATATTCCTGTTTCCAGCATTTCTAGCTTGAATAAGAAATAATACAATACAAAAGGAGAGAACAGAAAATAAATTTCAAGGTTCCCATCTTTAAAGCCTGCAACGTAACACAAATTTCATGTATAATATTTTTGTAAGAAACAATAGTTACATAAATATGGATTGCGATAATGGGTTAAAATATGTATTCTATTAACATAGTTGTAGTACAGCTTTTATAAGTTTCGGTAAGGTATTAAATAACAAATTATGACTCGTGTACAACATAAAGAATTATTTCAGATTGTAACTTGGGCTAAATTTCGATAGAATTATTTGTCTCTGAAGAGAAAACTTGGACGGATAGAGTTTTGTTTATTCGCGAGTGTTCATTGCGATATTTTAAATTAATAATACGCTCCTATCGAGAGAAAAAAAAGGACATAGACAGCTTGTCCTTCTACGATTTGACAGCCAGCCAATTAATGAACGTTGTACAAGACAGTAACAGTCCGGTAAATTGTACGCCAACGTAACACAAAGTTCAGCAGAACTGACATCGCAGTATTATGAGGGATTGGAACTCTTATAGCTTGTCTTGAATGCCAGTAAATAAATTATGACAATATAGTGTTTACACGACGCTCGTAAACCGTACGATTCATGCTAGGTTAATATGGCCTTGCTTTTAAAATATAGTCTTTTTATATTGTTAAATTCAATATTTTTCCTTGTAATTAGGCTTGAGGAGCATACGATGGAAAATATGAACTCCGGAAAATACAGTGCCATAAAAATCGCTTGGCCATAAAATAAGTGAGAAGACACGATAATCTGATAAATACTGTGTCTTAGTATCACTAGTTTTGTACGTAAATATGGATATAGACATAATCTTAAACACATAAAACTATATAAACCATTTAAATTTATTTCTACTTTATTTACACTGGCAAAGTTAAGGCTTCAATTCCTTCTCAATTGCAAACAAATAACCGGCAAAAGCAAAGCACAACATTCAATGTAGGGTTTTTCCCTTTTAAAGCAAAAGAAGTACTCTCTGGATATATGCTATTCAAAACAATAATTTCGCTATATGATTTCGCCGAGTGTTAAAGAGAACAACTGGAGTGACTATTCAATAATTTCCACTGATACGATATGTTGAAACTACTCAGTCGCTAATCAAAAAAAAATTTTTATTCAGACAGAGCTGATCTAATACTAGTGATCGATCACCTCTGGTCACGTCTACTCGGTCATAACCGTCATAACTGTGGTTATGTTTTCCTGCACGCTTTCTTTAATTCATCACTGCATGCACTTCTCTTCGGCTGCGTAGGTGTATGTAGTCTACGCGTTTCTGGATGGAATTTTTCTGAATCAAGGTGAAACGTAAACGTTCAGCTAATTTTAAGTTTCATTCAGTTCTTCCGGTAGCAAGATTGTTAGGGATGAGACCGAAGAAGAGTGCTCTTCAAGTATACCACTGAGCCAGTGATCACGCTCAAATCAGAAGAGAACGCAAACCCGTTCCATGTGTTCGTGTGTGCTGAAGCTTCTGAAGCTGGGTTACATTTACGGCCAGCAATTTAGGGAAGATTATTTTCGAGCACCGCAGCACTCAACCTATCACACGTAATGTTTTCATCTGGCTACAATATTTCACTTGAATGCTTCTAGAGAACTTCCATCGTTTTAAAGTATTAGTTAACGTATTATTTATAGCTGGAGTCCTGTCCACTGGCGTGTTTTATGTCATTGTCCAATATCTTGTGATTTGCACGTATCCCGGTATTAACAAATTAATATTTAGAGTACACGTGTTTTCAAACCCGAAGAAAAGGGCACAAAGTCCAAATTAAGAAAATTTTGTGAAAACAGGAGAGAAATTAAATGCATACAACCTATACAATTTTTTTTCTCTAAATAATTTCTCAATAAATACAAAATAAATAATTTAATTATATAAATTAAAATAGAAATTTTAACTTCAAATATTAGTGTGATGACAGAATTTAATCTATTTTTAAATTATAGAATTTACGTAACACCTGTTTAGTGAGTTTCATATAGCCTACATCTGTTTACCACGCATGGTTTAATACGTGATGTAACTAACATGTCCAGACCAGTAACTTGTAGTGCATAATATCATCTGTGTATTTTCCAAGATCAGCTGAAAATTACCTGAAATCAAATATCAGTGCACGATAATTTTGCCACGAGGATTCCTTTCACTTTTGAAAGAATGTGTATGTCTAATGCGGCGTTTGCAGAAAAAAAACAAGTGGTATCGCCTTTAGCGGCTCGCGTTGGCCTCAATCCTGACATTTGGGAAGAGAAATATTCCCTTGTCTACCATGGTTTTAACGTGAGAACTGACTTGTGTATTTAATGTTGACAGCAGAATAAAAATATTAGTGTTCTACTAAACGTCTTAATAAAAGTTATTTTTTAATTTTTGAATCACATAAATATATTTTTGTTTCATCAATTTTTGAGGTATAACTTAAGTAACAGTTCAGTATTTATGTTCCAATAAATTTTATATTATTTCTTAATGAGCGCAAAATTATTAATCATTAGTTCATTTGGGGTAACTTTGTACCAATTTGGACTGAGGATAAATTTGTAATTCATGTAAGGCTTTACAGCTGCTTTGCCCCTCCCAATGCATGATTAACTATTTCATATACATATATATAAAGAATACTACAATATGCAGGGAATCTTGGATTTTCATTTGAAATTTAATAAGGCAGGTGGTACATAATTGTTCTAACTGATACAAATGTACCCCAAATGACTATATTATTAGTTTCTGTGTCTGGCAGAAGTATGCAAAATGGACAAAAATAACGAACAAACCATTGCTTCCAAAAGTTGTCTTTTAACAGTTCTTATGTCTAGTCTTTGTAATTAGTAACTGTTAGGATTTTATTGCCCATTTCTGTCTAACGTGGCTAATTGTTTACTTTATGGAAAATTATTTTATAATATTGGTAATAAAAATATATGTATTTGCCACTAATTATTTTTTAATAATTTGATAGTATCAAATCAATAATTTTGTAATTTATAATAGTACAAAACTCAATAATTCTGTAATTTTTAATGACTTCATTAATATGTACATTATTAATTTTCTGTATTTTTATATATAATACAGCACCAATGATTAAACGGTAGGAAAAGCGTTTGCCTTAATTTTGCCATATAAAATTAAGACGTAATAAATAAACTAATAGTGTTACGAGATCCCGAATAGTCATAAACGGCGAAGGCAGTGTGCAGTTGGAGGTAGACATCCTGTATAGTTATACGACGCAGTGAAAATACGTGACTTTTTATTGCTATCACCTTGCACACCTGGTCACACTGCAGTATGCACACCATGTCTGTTCGAAATATCGCCCACCATTGGCCACTCAGGCTGTGCAGTGCTGGTGTTTGTTGATATGCACATGTCTGAAGACAGCTGGAGTGGCACCGATAAGGGTACACCGCGCGCCGTACCCAAGCATTCAGCTTCACCTGGTTTTGGCAGGTATCGCTCACACGAGCGATTTAATGTGGGTCGAGAGGTGGAAGTCGAGTGAGGCGAGATCTGGTGACAGCGGTGGCCATGCTATGAGTCCGCCTCTGCCACTGCACCGGTTCGCGTACCCTTCGTCCGTGGGGATCGTGCCAGACGATGCGCTGGTCGGCGGGTTTTCTCGTGGATATCCCGTTTCCCCCACCTATGCATTCCGGCGCTGCATCATACTCGCCTAGCTTCACCCTCGTCGGCTCTCAGGAGCCTGATGTTAAGATAAGTATGTAGCTGCGCGTTCAAGGTCACAAATGGCTCCTACGCACAAGGCGTGCAGTGTTTCCGTCGTTGCACTGTATTGTGTAATATAGATCTGTAACAGTGGAAAATTATTACCTGCGATGAAAACCCACAGGTTTAACTACGTCCATAAGGTTATGCTTTTCTCCTACCTCTTTGGGAAACTACGTATGAGGGATCTAAATTTGTTTTTTTTTTTAATCTTTTTCACAATATTTTCTCTTTCCATACTTTTTAAATATAAAAAAAAACATTATAATTTGCCAAAAGTCGTGTTCACAGAATACCTCTTACCTGAGATACACGTAACCGCGCAAAGAACGGATGGAAAAATTTCAGGACTACTAACTAGGCAGTAAGTTCGAGTATGTGTGTTTATGTCAAACACGTGATTTAATTTACTTAGCTCAACACTATTCCAGAGTTTGGTTCTAGCTATTTTTGTCTTACCTCTCTTCATGTCTCTTCATGGTTCCCCGTTGTGGCTCCAAATTACCAATTCCACATTTCACTTATTTTGTGCGTTTCATTCGATTTTATTACTTTTCCGCGTATTAGCATAATAACAATATATATAATCAATTCATGGTTACTTCAGCCGTTTCTGAATCCCTGCTAAAGAACTGCTTTCGAAATACTCCTCCACCTCATGCAAACAAAGCTTAACGATGTCTACAAAATTACACGAGAGGTACTGCGCACCGTATTTGTGCGCATTCAACTTGATAATATAATGCACGAGAACTATTTCTTACCAGGCACACCTATTTTCTACCTGTTTTTTATTTATGTTTGCTATAAACGAAATATTGAAATTTATATATTGAGTATAATTAAAAGTCCAATTTAACCAAAAATGACAAACGTTTATGTTAAAAGAAGTAGGGCTACCCATAGAACGCTTGTGATACATTACACGTTTAGGAAGCAACCAAACGCGTCATTCATGACGTGATTTTTCGAAGTTTATATTCTTATAAGTGTGAAGATACCGCGGACAGACTATAGTTACGTATAGTTCCTGCCACGGAGACGCCGTCACTCCAACAGGCACGTTCATCAATCCTCGCTAGAGAGACTCCGTAAGGAAGCGCCCTTCGTGAGGAGTTGGAGAGCAGCGCCTGGCAGGTGTACATTCCTATCTCTTCCAGCGACGTGAAGACAAGAAGGCACGGTGTGTCATTCTCGTCATCCTCGCGGCGAGATTTTGACATTCTAACGACCAAACACAGCCCTTCCCTCCTCAACCACAGCCCCAAACACCGCTCCACCATCTCCTTTATCCCATCGTCGAAACGGAGCCAGTGAAAGATAAGGTGGTTTGCACTGCTAAAGAAATTATAGTCCATTCACGGTTACTTCCAACTTTCCTGAAACCCTGCCACAGTTCTACTTTCAGGATGTTCCTCCGCCCCATGCAAAGAAAACTTGGTTGAGTCTAGAAAACTACACCAAAGGACAATGCACCTCCTTCATGAGCACTCAGTTAAATAATATTTTGCATAAGAGCTATTTATTAGTAGGCATTACCAACACACATATTTTATCTCTGTTTTTATGCATATTAATTATAAATCTAACATTATAATTTATAGAGACAATTTAAGTGAAGGTTCAATTCTATAAAAAATAAGGTACTTTTATGTTAACACAAGTTTAAAACGATGGTGATACATGGCACATTAATGAAACAACCAAAGAGGTCATACATGGGGATATTTTCTTAAGCTTTGATTCAAAAAGTGTGAAGGAACCGCGAATGGACTATAAGTAATAAGCAGCAGATATTTGAACAAACCAGTTTAGAGGCCTCCTACCTGGTACTTGAACTGCAGTGACAGAGTTCGAACTACACTTTCTTTCTCGACAAACTATTCAACGTGCTAATAAACGAAAAGACACACATGTTGAGTTCTTTCAAGAAGTCGCGCACTCTAAGAGCGCCATTTCAGAGCACTACTACGTAGGTAAAACGACCTTTTCAAATAGCTGCATCTCAAATATATACGTGCTAGATACATAGAAAAATATCCATTGAACCTTGTTGCAGACTTTCAACAAATAAAAATGATAGGGCCAGCCACGTGTTTAAGTCTCGTAAGTAAATGCAGCAGGATGAGATCACTGCACACCAGTTCAGACACTTACGCTTAGGGCGAGGGCGCACTTGATGCACGAGGGAGTGTAGCCATCATCGCGGAAAATAGCTCCAGGTGGGCGCGTCTCTCTTCATCAGCTTCAAAAACACAATAATAATAATAGTAATTACTGTTAAAGTCTATAAAACGAGCAAGAATTCTCTGGCCAGTTAGTCATTATTTCCGTATTAACAAGTTTCATTACTTACTGGATGTTGATTAATGAATTGGTGAGCTGACTGTGTCTCTCATTACAGTGAATTTTCGCGCGTAACACGACATACAGATAATACATAATTATGTAACTGAATAAAAATTTAAATTATGTCCACGGAAATTAGGGCTAGTATGATATTGTGTTAATACAAGGGCAACATAAAAACCAGCGAATCAACTGGGGCACGTCTGTAAGGGTTTCGTATTCAAAGACAAAGAAACCTATCAGACAACTGTTGTCCGTGCTGGACTCGGGCAAATTCCTCGTAGCGCTAAACAGCGAAACTTACTTAACAGATTTGTCATGTGTTGGGCGGTTTGTGCTTGGCATGATATAGCACAGTTACCCACCCCTCTTACATTGTTCTGGTGTTGGAACTCCGGCAGCGCAGTTTTTTTTTAACTGAGTGTAGCCTGGGGTTCCGTGATCCCATGGAGCAAGGTCCGGGGTCCGGCAGACGCAGGCTTCTGCTGCGGACAGGCCGCCGAAGCTTAGCGTCGGCGACTCGTCCAACTTAACTTTCCAGCTGCTACGTCCTAACTTGTTTAACACCCCTCCCCCCTCCTTCTTCTTCCACTCGCCCCTGAATTCCTCTCGCTACGTCGAGGCGCACGCCGCTCCTCAGATGGGATAGAGAAGGGAAGTTGGAGCCGGCACTGAAGCCACTTAGAGTTTCGTATCCCGCCTTCCCGCCCCAAGCCCCTTGCTTCCTCCGCCGTGTGCAAACTTCGTCGTTAAAAAGAGTGCTTTTGCTGCGTTTCAGGGGCTTTAAATTATGTTTTCCGCCTCCCGCGCGTCTCTATATGGTATTATCCTCGTGCTGCTACCTTCCAACTCTTTTTTTTTCAAGTCTCTGATAAAGGCCACGGATATTACTTTGACTTCTGAATGTCGCGTCGCCATAGAAAGTCATGCTTATGCACGTTTTCTCTTATTCAAAATATTATTTCATGTAAAAGACACCTCAGGCGATAATGAAATACTAAAGTTTAAAAACCTGCAGGGGAATGTTCTACGTAAAATTATAAACTATAACTAGAGACAGTGATATTTCACGACAATATTTCGAGTCAATATACAGTTCTAAGTACTGTTGGGTCGTCCAGCTTTTTTGATTGGCTAAAACATGTTCTGGTCCGGGTCAACTGTTTGCGCACTAATCACGAAGGTACATTGTCGGAGTTACGAAATCCTGAGTTTCTTGGTCAAATGCGAAAACGACACCAGCAGCCAATGGAAGTATAAGAACAGCCAAGGTGTATATAAAGTGTTGAAATATACTGTGTGATAGGATTTTTTCGCGAAAAACCAGTGCCCCTATCTATAACTTACTCGAACTTGGAGGTATTTTGCAGCCATATGAATGTCACCAAACTGTTTAACTTCAGAGAGGTGTATTTTCTGGCTTGACGTATTTTTGTCGGAGTGTACTTAGTATTCCAAATTCTTTATAAAGCCTTCAAAGTGGATGCATACTAACTGATAATAAATAGCAATATTCTGGCGAATAAAGGGAGTGGACTTGCGTGGTGTCAATAAATATGGTCTCGTTTTCTAAGTTAGCCTATATGTATGTACAAAATGTTCTCAATTGTTTAGAGTTTTTATGTTGCCCTTATGTTGACTTTCTTTGTTTAAAGAGTTATTTTTAGTTGCAATCGTAAAATAACATACTAAATTAAAGTTGGCTCTCTGTTCAGCAATTGCTATAGTCACAAACAGAGTAGTATAAAACATTTTCGTTTGTATATTTCAAATTTTACTTTATTATGGACAAAATAGTACTTAATAAGTACGAGTAGTATAAATTCAACGATCGCAATCATTCGCGTGGCGTTACAACTCCGTAAACAATAAGTTATTAAAATGTAACTCAACTGTTTGCGAATTAAGGCGAGAATCAGCGTACCAGTTAATTATTAGCAGCCGGTGATATAGCAGAGAATCGCTACAACATGGGGTCAGTTAAATGGCATTTCAGTATAAATCTCATAACATCTTCTCGCGATTTCCAAGTGATTTCGCTTCAACAAAAGAACTCAGGGTTGACACATTTGCTCGGTTCAATAATTATTTTTATGGACTGTTGGGTCCTTAAAACACTTCCTTTGTGATCACGACGAAGCTATTAAGATTTATTCGACGTACTTATTCAACTGTTATGTGTACTCTTGACAGCAGAGCAGGGATAACCAAGCGTATACGTAGACGTGTGTTAATCCGTTGCGAAAGTATGGTATTCTCTCTATAAATTGTCTACTTACATTCGTACTTAACTGAGTTCTTGCTTGAGCTACGACAAAATTTTAATCAACATATATGTGTAAATTGCACAATTACACGTGCACACACACTATTTTAGTTTGCGTACGATTTTCAGTACATATACGAGGAAAATATTTTTCTGAAGATGGCTGCCATATCACAAGAAAATATATTATGAAGTGCTATGCAATTTTTAAAATCGAAAGTGAAGGAATTATAATGCGGTATAAAATATTATTGCAGTTCTGTCTACTGTGGCACTCGGCCGTGTTTGTTGTTTAGCAATACAAAGGGCGAAGAAGAATTTTTTCTTATTTTTCGAAGCAGTTGTTATAATTTTTCGAGAGCACTGCAGATGCGCACGGAAAAAAAATAGGAAGGACTGTATCTGCAAAATTAGGCACAGAATTATCTTTTCTTTTGTGAAGGTCGTCGTTGACATGATCTAGCGGTATTCAATACAGAATTACGTATACTGTTTACTGGGCTTAAGTACAACAGGATGTGAGATGGGGGAACAGTAGGATCTCCGCGGATGTTGAATTGGCGATGCCTTGGTCGCTAATCAGACATGCCAACGTTCACGTCACTGGAACACGCGTGTGTGTGTGGATGTGTGTATGCTATAGACGCATGCTACACTATATGGTCGACGCCTGATATGCAGGCAATACTGAATGACGGGACAGCTACGCTGGTAGCCCGAATGTTCCTGTGCGTACTGCTTGTGCGTAAATGTATTGTACCAGAACGCTGCCGACATGATTATGACTTTTCCTGAATATTGCTGAGATGTATTGGGTTCTCCGTAATATTTCAACATCCGCATTCGCTAAATACATTGACGAAGTATTATTACGCAGTTTCCTTTATTTACGACAGTTACTAAAACGTAACATTTAGTCGGCAGCTCTCAAAGCGGATATCACTCAAATTAACATGATTAAACTTATATTCTAGAAGGGAACTAAGAACATTTCATTGGTACGCTGTCGACTCGGCAATATTGTATTACAGATAATAAATAATCAAAGTTATATATATAGACTATGTGTAATCATATCCGATGTGGATGTGGACCGACATGACTGTGGTAAGTAATAATATAGAGATCAACGAAACTGATTACTCCTGTTCCTGTAGTTGTGATTTGGACCCACTCTAGCTTCTCTTGAATGTCTGCTCCAACCTCAAAATATTAAACGTATTGTCACAACGAGATAATAATATTACGATTAAACTTCAACGACTTTCTCTTGAAGAACGGGTAGGAAAGAGAAGAGTGAAGAGATTTGGGTGGCTCTTAACAGAGAAGTCTCAAGAGCCGATGAGGATGATTGAGGTGAGTATAAAGCAGTGCAGGAATGCAAGGGCAGGGGAAACGGAAGATCCCAGAGAAAAACTGCCGACCAGCAGCATTGTCCGGCACGATTCCAACATGCGAAAATCCGGGATTGGCCAGGAGGAAAGGGAAGAAAATTTCAATTTTTTTTCTCGGAGTTTATTTTATTTCGTTATATGCCACTCTTGCGTGGAGTAAGATGATGTCCGTTCCAGTGAGAATATGGCTCACGGTTGGCGACAAATCCCCTGAAGACGGCTGGAGCGGTTTAGGACCAGACAAGGGAGATGGGGCAGGAGGGTATGGAATTGTATTAGCCCCGAGGTCAAAGTGGCGGATGGATGGGCACGGTAGTAAAAAAAAAGAAGTGTTTGTGAAGGCGGGCTGGTTTCCCGCCCATCAGTAGAAAGCCATGCTACGGGGGTCGTCGTCCTAGACATATGGAGGAATTCATTTGGAAATGGCCGGTTGAGGCAGGCAGCACCCTCCCCGCAGGTATAAATCTTCCACTGCGCATGCGCACGTATTTAAAACCCTTTTTCCTCCCTCGCCGTTGCTCGACGTGGCGGGGAGAAGGAGGCCAGCTTCTTACGTCGCCCACATTTATTACGCTCCTTCTAGAGTGGTAAACCCATCTACCACTCTCCTCATTTCCTCTCGGCCAAGTACGGCAAGGCTGCGTTAAGTAATTATGTGGTTTGAGTCCTCTCGTCTGTGTCCCCCATCCGCGATGAGATATTTATTTACTCGGTAACTGCTGCGAAGAATCTCTAGAGGAAAATGTTTGTTTTCTTATCCTCTAAATGTATTCATCGCGCGACGTCTGTGATGAAGCACCGTCCTTGTACAGGTTGAATACTAACGACTATGTGGCGACGGCGGGGACAAATTTATGACGCCATAAAAAAAAAACTAATTTCGAATGTTGGTTAATATTTAAATGTGTNACCGTCCTTGTACAGGTTGAATACTAACGACTATGTGGCGACGGCGGGGACAAATTTATGACGCCATAAAAAAAAAAACTAATTTCGAATGTTGGTTAATATTTAAATGTGCCAGTATAACAAAGGCGTGCTTTGTAAAAATGGATAAAAGGCCTAACCAACCACAAACACGAAGAAAAACAATACGCGATGTTATAATTAAACGTATAAGCTGGAGGGCTTCGGAAAGAGGCATTACTATCTCCCTCGAGTTGGTCTACTTGCGTTGCTTTACGGTCTCGCTTTCTTCATGTTTGTGTAACTTACAGTAAATGACCCAGCTATATCTCCTTGATGTTTTGTTCTTCACATTATGTTTGAGTTCGCATGTGTTCGGTTTCAATTTTGGCCTATTTAAACTATGTCTGTTAGAAAATTCGTATTTATTTTCCAGTGTTAATGATCTAGCAATGCAGTTTTGTTGTAGTGTCACATATTCATCACGAATGTTGTTCCGTAGTTAAAAATTTTATGTGAAAATTAAATTTTAAAAATCTACTGTTTTTTTCGGGTAAATACGACTGACGTCACACAAAAATGTCCTCGAACCGGTACCTGCTTTATTCTATACGTCTATAAAACTGCTGTAAGATTCCTTATTTTGGCACGTGTCTTACCGGTATTAATTAATATAAGTTAATTCTCACACTGAATTCCATAACGTCATGACAGTTACTAGCCTGTCAGGTACAGTATTTTGTGATTTTTCTTGGCCCAATGAAATTTGTTGTTATTATTTGAAGTGATATGGTATATGATATTTGCGACATAAATACCATTTCCATAATATATTTTTTGCGTTGCCAGTTTAATTTAACAATAACCACTCGTTCGGCAGCCCACATATTAATGCAGCGTATCAATAAGTTTGGCACTGGTTTGAATCGATGTTTAGGCAACTTGAATACCAACTAAAAACTTACAGCATTTCACTCTGTGCGAACATAGCGTTATGCGATCCAGCGGCAGGCAGTAATTCCGGATTATCTCTGCTCAGCATTCGCTAATCTCTAATTCCTCTGCGTGATATCGGTCGAATGGATATGTTGTATAACTGACCGTGGCAGGAAATATGTTCTAATCCCCCCCTTCTCGCTTTTCATTACTCTTTCTCTTTTTTTCTTTTTTCTCCCTCTTTCCTGATTTTTACGTGTTGCATTTACTGGATCCTACGTGACGAACACTAAAGTAGTGTTTTTTTTACGCTCTGGAGCACGAGAGTGTTAAGCAAAATGGAGTCAAGAGTACATTAGCAATTTTTCCTAACCATCAATATTGCAGGATTTTACCCAGTAATTTGAATTTTGCTATGGTGTAAGGATTGTCTACAAATGGCTCATATGGAACCAAGTTTACAATTTTGTTTTCCTTTATATTTCACTTTGAAATATTTTGATTAAACATAATAGGAAATAAAGACCTTTCCAACGTCCAGTAATTCCTCGTATCTGCTGTTCAAGTGTGGCCATAATAAAAATTACAATTAATAAAATGCTTTAAAATCTAGTAATAAAAAATATTTGCAATAGTTTCACACACAAGTCAAACGTTACAATTAGAATAATTATTAAAAAGTTTTTTCATTTATTAACGCAGGATGTGAAATTAAATACTCTGAATTCCTCAAAGACTCTCTATCGCATTGAAAAAACCATAGCTCGCCTTTAAAAGAATCATCCAAAATATGCGTTAGTTATATCATCAGCTAAGTAGCAGCTGGGATAATGAACTTATTTATAATTCAAAGGATTGGCATTTTAAAAAATTGCAAATATATTTTATATGTTAACTTTCTCATCAAATACAGTTATAAGAATTAGGAAACTATCCGAATATATATGTAAATATATATATATATATATATATGTGTGTGTGTGTGTGCGTGTGTGCGTGTGTGTGTATAAGGCGTAGGGGAGCTATACAGGAATATTTGTGAAGTTACAAACTCCGCTAGGTTTTTCTATAAATAATTTTTAAAAGAAGTCTAGGTGCAGAGTGAATGGATTTTACTCCGTTACTGGGATGCAATGTTAGCTGTAATCACAGAATACACATAAGTTTACAGAGGTGAAACAGACGCTTATACCACGAACTCCAGCCACACACGCCACCGAAAATGGCGTCACCGGCCATCCAAATTTGTTGGGACACCGTTCGCCAATCAACGCCTGGCAATTTACTCGCCAGCCGGCAGCCCAACCAATAGGGAAACTTCCGCATCGCTCAGCAGCCAATGAGACGCAGAACCCGCTCCCAGAGCCCCGTGCAACCAATCAGAGAATGGGTACGCCTGCATCAAAGGAACGGCCACGCCATTTCCCATCTGCGTATTTAACTACTTTGTGCTGCAACTCCAGATCATTGTGTTTGTTCGTTTCCCTCGCGTGTTTGTACTCAAGTTTGGGAATGTTATGTTAAGGCCCCCGTCTACCTGGAACTTTTTCCCACGTTTAGGCCGAGAAGCGCGGGAGCGATAAGGGCGACACTGCCATGCGCATCAAGTACGCAATCGCCGCTAAGCGCAAAGCTCTGAACTGGCGTGCAGTGTTCTCGTCGTGCTGCGTGTACCTATGGGACTTTCAGCGGTGACCTTATTATTGTATTAGTGGGANCCTATAGTAGTTTTGTATGTATCTGATGCGTGCATTTTGAGCTACAGCGCCTTGGAAAGGCCGTTTTTAGCGGTTTTGGAGTACTCTGAATTGATGTTTCTAACGTACGTGATATTTTGAAAGTACTTAACAGCTCTCGTCTGAAGTGTGTGTTCTTTTCGTAGATCAGCACGTTGGACGCACGCTTAATAGTTTCGTTGAAAAACGTGTATTTGGAACACTCTGCAACGCAGTTCAAGCGCCAGGTAGACGGGCGCCTTAAGTTGCTTAGCGGTTTCGCCAAGAATAACATCGTGCATAGTCCACGTTAAAACTGTATTTACCACACCACAGATAAGCGCAGCCCTTGTGGAGATGTCGGTAAGGGAAGTGTCGAGGAGAATGGAACACACATATACGTCGTCTACTACAACATGTGCAGAGTTCAGGTGATCCAGGGCATCAGCAACCGTCTACGTGCTCTTCATTTCTACGAACTTTATTCGAAGCATGCCAGCAAGTTCGCCCATTAAAATCAACCCATTACCTCTTTCAGGCATATAAAAAAGTATTTTTTGGCGTCGCAACGAACACATGCTTGGTTTTGAACCCTACCCGTATGAGTGTAATGTTCTGTCATACGTCGGGACCAGTAAAAATATTTTGTTTGTATTTTACGTTATTGGCAGCAGATTTAAATTCTAATGCTGAATGTAGTCTACCCAAAGAATAATATCGAGGGACGTCCCTTATCGCGTACCGATTTCTGCTATGTACAAGGTACATGGCTGATTGATAAGTTACTTCATTACCATGAAATGGACAAAGTCTGACACAAAAACAGTACAGTGAACAGTATGAAGAGTAACGTCCGCCCAGGTTTGACTCTTCCCTTGGCCAAGGTAACCCTTAAAAACCAAACCCAGGAAAATTTTCTGAAACAAGCAACGATGGAATAATTACGATGGGAAATTAACTAAACCCCTAAGTGACAGCAAATTAAAGTGCTTTATCAAGAAACAAAGCTACGAAAAGACGTAACACTAAAAAGAAAATACCAAAAGGTCAGACCTACAAAAGGGGAGTACGGCTGGGGCAATCGTACAAGGGTTTTTCAAGGTACATGATTATGCTCACATCCATAGACGCTGAGTTTGAGGGGATAGGAGCGTCCCCCCCCCATTTTTCCGTTCAGTCAGTAGGGACACTGCCCCACTTGGTCGATTGCCTGGGGTCAGCCAACATATGAAATTGTAATAAATATTTATAACTGTCTATGAACTGCTTGCTTCGCTCTTTCTAAGTTATATTTTATTTATATGTATTTATGTAACTAAACCAAGCATTAGCAAGTATAAATTACTTTATTTTATTCCAAAAAATACAACCAACAGTAAGAGAGTAAGTGATACGATTAGACTTGTAAGGGCATGGTTACAGAAAGTCTGAGACTTGCCCCTCCTGTCGAGATAAAACGTCAACGTCTGTGGCGATGTCCTGTTTGCTTTCCAGCATATAAATCATCATGCTTACAAGGGTTAAGAAGCAGGGACATTTAACACTGCGAGATAGATTTGTTCCAGCCAACACAATACTTGCTTGAATATACCCAAACATATACGAGTATTTAAAAGCCCCAACTAAATATTTTGTTAAATAAACATAACTTGAAAAACAAGTATGTTGTTCTTGTTCATCTAACAAGATATACGTTTTAATATACAAAATATCTGTGCTGGGCCAAAACAAAATTATATTGTCAACGAAATATTTAATTAGATCAATTCTACACTTTTGCATGGTCAGCCATTTCATTGCCTTCGTTCGGATATACAGCTAGAAAGTTTGTTTGAAAATTTTGTGGTGATTAGGATAGCAACAGTTTTTGTTAATTTATTTATTGGGGCTTAATAATGGTATAAAATTTCAGTAAATTAAATTAAATAAGAAACTAAAAGTATAGCAGTAAAATTTGAAATTTTTATTAACTTACGTGGTCTTGTATTTGAATTTTATATATTAAAAACCATTCCCGATTTGTTATTAGTCACTTTAACTGGCATTGCTATGGAGTAGCTTTCATGTGTAAGTAATCCGGGGTTCGAAACTCGGTCGTGCTTTCACTTTTCATTTCCACGATGACCGAACCTCTTTAGTGTACTTAGAGCCATACAAATCTTTAGATGCACCAACCAAATTTTATAGTTTTAGGCAACGAAATATGAACTACAAAATAATTTTGTTTCAACTACAAAATGTTTAATTTCGCCTATACAAAAAATTAACTTGATTGCGCCAAATGAACTTTTTTTTATTCAACAAAATCGTAAAGCTCAATTAAATGAGAAATACCTATACTGAAGTCACTTTGTAAAACTGAGTACACTGGTAGAAAAAAAACCGCGAAATTATGGAAAAGTATTGGTAGAAAATTATCCGAAAACCCCGTAAAATTACAGACAATCAGTTTTTAAAATAACGGACTTCCTGAAATTTTTACAAAACATTCCTTGAATTCGTGTAACTTTTCCATAAATTTTCTACTGGCTTTTATTTTGTATATTTGTAGTTTATATATAGAGATTACGAAATCTTTATGGAGCTGTTTACCAATATATAAAATTTTAAAAATATTTGGTGTGGATTTTTAGTACGAGTATAAAAGTTCGTAAGCTGCGACTCTTGCCATTAATTTACCAACTTCTATTCAAGAAGATAATTTTGACATTTTATTGAAAGAAAGTGAAATATGAAGCATTTTACAGTTCCTAGTAACGTTTGGAGTGTTTGTAGTTTTGCTATTGTCCGTTCGTGGTACCTTAAAATTTTTCTGAAGCCCTGATTAAGTGCTACTTCCAGGATATTCCTCCACCTCACACAAATAAAGCTTAACCGGGTCTATGAAAAACACATAAGGGACAACGCACCGTATTTGTGCGCATTCAGTGTAATACTATTTTGCACAGGAACTATTTCTTAATGGCTTTACCTACACACTTATTTTCTCCCTTTTTTTATTCATATTAAATATTATCATTTATAGATAAAACATACGGAAAAGATAAATTAATCCAGAAAGAATGTATTTTTATGTTAACACAAATATAAATAAAACGCTTGTGATAAATTACATAATTGAGAAACAACCAAAAACGTAATACGTTGAGGGATTTATCAAAGATTTGATTCAAAAAGTGTGAAGTTACCGCGAATAGTCTATAATTGCTGCAGTTGGCTCGTGATACGTTTTGATATTTGAAATATGTTTAAGTGGCGTGAATTGACAGCCGCAGGAACGATGATTTTCTAGTCAGAGCAGCGAAGAACTCTTCGTGCATAATCGGCATTGTTCGTTCTCGGAACCCGAAGCTGTTGGAAATACGGAGAGGTTCCCTTTTTTTTTTTTTTTTTCACAGGTCGTGTTTTCATATATTAAGACTGTCTAATACTTGGCGCTTGAAAAACTTGTGTTTGAAAAATGCTTTTTTTTACGAGACTATTAAACGTGTCCCCAATAGATTTATCTTCGGAAATAAGGCACATTCCAGTCGATGACGTTACGGTACTATAAATACAACGCTCACATTGGAAACATTGTTTTCCTGTACTACAACAAAACTAAAAACTGCTTCTTCAGACTGTTGTATATCAAAATATACGAACTGGTCACATGTGAAACTACAGTAGAGGCATGCATTGGACCTTCTTACAGAGTCGCGTCCAATAAAATTTAAGCGTCACCGCTTTAGGCCACGTGCAGATGAATCGCCGACGGAAAGGCTGCAGCCTCTTGAGCGTAGAGTAAATACCGCTTCACACGCCGGTCGGCGTCCGCCGTAGTGCTTCGTAGATTTTTGCTGCACTCGCACAAACTTATCTCTTACTTGGCGATCGCCTTTACTGTATATTACAGTACAAATTTTCGTGAATATAGTGACATTTTAAATATTGTGGTAAAAACCTAAATACTTTTAAAAATAGAGGGCATTTTCTACTACTCGAATATCGTTAGCAGAACAGGGCTTTTATCTGAAACATTTTGATAGGCTTTTACCAAGAAATTTAAATAGCCCCTACGGGGATCCTTTGTGGTTTGGTTCAGCGATCTCTATGACAGCCGTAATGGGCGGGGTACGCGGCCTGATGACCACCTCCTGATTGGTTAACGCGGGGCCAATTAGCCAGCGAACTTGACCATAGAAGGGGATCGGGAGACGGTCCTGCAAAGCCCAGCGACCGCCGATAACATTCGTCCTGCTTACCGTCGTCGAAATTCAGGATTCCAAAGGACTATCGAGAGCTCACGTTGCAGTGGCCGGGATCTCATGCGTAGGCAATCTGCCGACGATCTGCGGAGACCTTTCATATTTTCATTCCGCGAGAAGCGTTGCCAACGGTAGAATAAATCCTTTACCGCTAAGCCGAAAGTAATTGCTTAAGTATTCAAAATAGTTTCAACCTATGCAAATAACTTGGTAGAAAACTACAGAATTTAAAATAAAATAATTACAGAATCATAATTACCGTCCATGGTATTAAAATCGGCATGTAACAAACGGATTTGCATTAGATTTTTTATGATACTGATTATAGCACTGGTGACTTCGTTCTTTCTTTATCTAGTCAAATATTATATTGAAAAATAATTAAGCAACTTTTCTTCATACTTTCAATACAATGACTTTTATTCAACCTTGTTTAAAATTAAGCGAGCATTAAAACATACTAAATGTACCTCACTAACGTTTGATGTGATTTCCCACCAAAATTCCTGTGGTAGTGTTGTGTGTTGTTGCTGAGTGGTAAATAATTATGAAATATTGAGACCTGAGAATGTTACTACATAAACTTTTAAGCGTAATTTGATTATATTTTATTGTCATGGAGTAGACGATCTTAGGATTTAGAGTGAGCAACCATATTAACTCTGATGTTGATAACCAAAACAGAAGCCTGCAAAATCTTAATACGGAAACGTCGAATCGATTGACAGCTGGATTTTTTAGTAGCACATTTGTAAACGAGAGCCGTTATTTTTTACTAACGGTTCCGTTCACTTAAACTAATATCAGAGAAATTTCGCTGAATCTTTTCAGGCGTAAAAATAAAAATCTCCATTACGTGTAGAAACTGTGGTTATTTAATATTTTTATTAAGTAGGGAACTCCAATTGTTTTGTAATCACACTTGTAGATTTCTGAAAGGCATGCTGTGGAAATGTATTACATATAAACTCTTCGTTTCCTGTCTCGTCGTTCTAAACACATCAGGAATCGTTGACAGAGGACAAAGCAAAATTCGTTGGGACCACTCCACAACACTTGTGTCGAGTAGGGTATGTTGAGGAATTGTACATTGAACCACGAGACATTTAAAAAGGGGTTTATTTATATACTTATTTTATTCCACTTATTACCTTCTGTTTTATGGCAGCAAACTAACTGGAAAGACGGAGTCGCACGTACAGCTTACAACAGAAAAAGACACGCAAGTCCATGACTTGCCGGGATTCGAGCACTTGATCTAATGGAATGAAAGTTTCGCCTTAACGACCTTAGACTTGGAGGTCACCAGATAAATATTTATATTATGTGAAGGAAAACCGTTATAAGTTTACACCACACAGTAAGTACAAAGAGGCAGAATGGCGGGTCGGTACCCTTTGATGTCAACGTACCCATTCCTTGACTGGCTGCACGAAGATCTGCAAACAAGCCTCGTGTCTGATTGGCTATTTTATGCTGCGAAAGGTCCCCTATTGGCAAGCCTGTCGACTGGAAAGAACGTTACTAGACGTTGCTTTGCGAGCGGCTTTCCGACATGCTGCTAGCCAGTGATGGGAATTTTGCTGGCGTGTATGACTGGAGTTCGCTGAACAAGTGGCGGTTTCACATCTGTATTCTTAAATACTTTGTGTTTACATTCTCCTGAAGGGGAAATGTAATCTCAAGAAGAAAAGGAAACCAATTAATCAAAAAGACAGTGAAGTGAGATTAAAAGAAAGTGCGACACTTTAATTGGGTTGTCAAGGTACAGCTGGGAATATTTATCCAGGATAAAGTTTGTCCTAAAAGGAAAATAGTCTCAAGAGCTTACAGGGATGAACTAGGGTTAGCTTCTTTTTTATATGTTTATGTGTGTCTCAAGACTGAAGAGGGAGTGTGACGAAAATAACTCCAAATATGCGAATAAAATTCCACATGTTTTTGGAAGCCAAAAAGGAACAATTAACAAATAGCAAAATATATTTTTTTGCTCAATTCGGGAACTGTTATTTGCATTATTAACAACTATTTTGGTGTACTAACTACTATTTTGCCATATCATTTACTATTTTACTATACTATGTTTTTATCAAACTATTTTTTTTACCGTACTAATAACTATTTTACCATACTAACAACTATTTTACCACCACTAACAACTATCTTACCATAAATACTACTATTTAAGCATACAAAATATTATACCTTAGTAAGTACTATTTTACTACATTAACTACTATTTTTCCATACTAACTACTATTTTAACATACTAATAACTATTTTACCGTAATCTCAACTATTCTACCATACTAACGACTATTTTACTAAACCATCTACTATTTTGCCATACTATATACTATTTTACCCTAATAACTGCTATGCTATCATACAAACTGCTATTTTAATATACAAACCCATATTTTACCATAGTACTATTTTAACATACTAGTAACTATTTTACCACACTATGTACTATGTAACCATACAAAATATTTTACCATACTAACAACTATTTTACTGAAATATCTCCTATTTAACCATATTAACAACTATTTTACTGCACTATATCCTATTTAACCATAGTAACTACTTTGCTATACTAACTTATATTTTACCATAATGTATATTTTACCATACTAACAACTATGGTATTCTAGTAACTACTATTTTACCACCGTAACTACCATTTCACTGTGCTGTTATTGTTTTACTATAATATCTACTATTTTTACAAACTATCCACTATTTTACCATAATATATTTACCATACTATTTTACTACACTAACTACTGTTTTACTATACAAACTATTATTTTACTATGCTAACTACTATCTTACTATCATAGCTAACATTGTACTATACTAACTACTATATTACTATACTAACTACTATTTTACCATACTATGTACTGTTTTACTATGCTAACTACTGTTTTACTATGCTAACTACTGTTTTACTATGCTAACTACTGTTTTACTATACTAACTACGGTTATACTATAATAACTACTGTTTTACCATACTAACTACTTTGTTACCATAGTAATTACTATTTTTCCATACTAACTACTATTCTATTATACTAACAAATATTTACCCTGCTATCTAATATTTTATCATACCATTTTACTATACTAACTACTGTGTACTATACTACTATATTATCATTCTATTTTTACACTATTGTTTTACCACACTTATTACAATTTTACGTACTAACAAATATTTTACTGTACTATCTACCATTTTACAATTATGTCTGCTATTTCTCCGCACTATCTATTATTTTATCATACTTTGCATTATATCTTGCACTGCGATAACGCACAAAAAGTTACGGCGTCGGAAATATCTTGGCAGAAACACATCACTTTGGTAAAGTATTTGTTCACAAAGTTAGTACGAGTAGTTATATAGGATTACCCTTTTGATTTTATCATATTGTCTTCTATAAAACTATAAGATAAGATTAATCTGTATAGTGTTGATTTATGACACGCGTGCTCTGAATGACTTGCCTCCTGATCGCTGACACTTGGACCCGTGTCCGCCGACACGACGCTGCAATGACTGCACGCCGACCGTGTCCCCCCCCCCTCCTCCTTGCTTGGACACGTCAACAATAATTCTCGTCTCACCTACTTCATTCTAGCAAAACAACCCTTCACAATTCTCAGAAATATACTCTCTGCGTGTAATTAAGGTGCAAAACTGCCGATCGTTCGCTTTATACTGTGACTTCAGCGGAGCTGCTATGTTTTGGCGTAGCCATTGATGACAACAATTCAGCAGCGATTTTGACTGCTACACGTGTACAAACAAACTCGGGTGCAAAAACAACGCACATAAGGAATTTTAAGTCAACTACTCTAAGAGTTTTTGTAAAACTGATAGAAACATACTAGTGCCATGTGGCATAGAAAAGAATCCTTGGTTTTTGAGAAAACATAGGTGAAGTTAAGAAAATTTTCGTTAGAGTATATCGTCTCGCTTAAATATTAGTGGACATTATAAAATCTGAAAAAGTAAGATCTTAAAAAAAAAAATTACCGATCGCTAAGACGGTAGGTAGTGTATTAACTAAAATCTAACAGATGATGCCAACAACCAGACAAAAGAAAGAAAGATTTCGTGGAATTTTTAATGCCCATAGTCCAAAATTAACAACATAAGATCAAAGGCAAAAAGTATATATATAAATGAAATTCAACTTTGCTCTCAGGTAAGAACTTCCGAAGTCATTAGTGGCATCAAATGGCTACCTGCTTGGTAACCAGAAGACTATCTCCTTGAAGTTTAATGACAATAGTATGTGTATGAATAATACTGAAAGTGTGAATGGACTATGTACATTAAAAACCTCGACAACAGACAATAAGAAATACGACAAATATGGTAAACGCACAACAAAGGACGAGCAGAGAGAAAATCATTCAGGATTATCATCATAATGAACTTCGGCTTGATGGCAATATTAAATGCCTGTAAAATTTTGCATTAGTGAGATGAAACAACTTACAGAAACGATCCTCATTCTTGTTATGACGCAGGGTGTATGCAAGTGTCTATCATTAGAGCTTTCAGCTAACCCGAACGTTTCTCTGTCTCAGAATAATCATCGTGAAGTCATGTGCTGCGTAAATCTTTTGACTCGACTGAAATGAGACGTTCTATATCCCGCACATCTGTCAAATTATTCCCAACATTATCTTTTACTACCGTTATACGAATAGTAATAGTACGCTGATTCACGGTTAATACATTTTTAAGCCATGCTTTGTATTTTTTCTGTAACTCTTTATTATTCCCTGGCACACAATAATTTAAAAGCCTTTTGTCTGGTATATTTCTGGAGGTCGTACAAGCGTGTACTTTTTTCACGTGTATCATTGAGTTGAGTTGAGTTGAGAGATTTGGGCGGTTCTTAACAACGAGGTCTTTAGAGGCGATGAGGGTGAAATTGGGTGAGAATGGAGCAGCGCCGGAATTCAAGGGCGGGGGAAACGGGGTATACCCGACCAAACCCACCAGCATCGTCTGGCACGATTCCCACTTGCGAAAATCCGGGAGTGACCCAGCCGGGGATTGAACCAGGCTAACCTTAGTAGGAGGCGAGCGCAATCTAACCACTCAGCCACTGCGGCCCTGTGTGTCATTGGACCCCCGCTAGTCCAACACGCCCTACTGGAATCTCAACCAATAGTAAACATTTAATCCTTTGGTGGTGTAAGTCCGTGTCCGTGAATAACAGGATAAATAGTTCTAATTGTAGTGGCGCCCAAAGAGCGAATGNCTTTGGTGGTGTAAGTCCGTGTCCGTGAATAACAGGATAAATAGTTCTAATTGTAGTGGCGCCCAAAGAGCGAATGACATTTGCTCGAGTATTTACAAGTCTGTTAAATCTAGCATGGAAACACGTTATACCGCAATATTATATTATCTGTAGTAAAAATTAACGTTTTCACTGTATTATAAAAGTCTTGTATTCCAAGCGCCAATCGAATGGCACTACGAACATAACATGTTACTACTATGAAAATTCTTTCTCTTGTGTGTATTAAACGAAAATAAGCTCATTCCAAATGCCACCATTTCTAAGATTGTACTTTTAATAAAAGTTTTCCCGTCAAATTCGTGTTATAATGTACCTAATATTGACGTGATTTTTTTTCCAGCTACCTATATCTTATTGAAACGCACTAGAATTAATATGCATCCTTATTTTACGTCACTACCTAAGTGTCATATTTAATTCTTCATCTCGAGCGGTGTATGGCTACCAAACGGAACTGAAAACTTAATGTCTGATTTCGCGCAATAGATACATATTGGACTCGCATCCTTGAACGCCCGTTTTAGATTGCTCGTCCCATCATCCTGCTTTCGGTTTTCCATGGTTTCCTCAAATCACTCCCGGCGAATGTCAGCAAAGTTCCTAAATACAGGATATGGCCTCTTTCATCCCAGCTCCTGAGCAAATGGGTCTGTCTCTCATGATTTTGCTGTTGACGAGACGTTGAGACACACACAAAAAATGCTTCCTTATTCTCACACTGGTGGACTAAAGGTCCTGGACTCAATTCCCAGGTCGTGGGTTTTTCGGATACAGAAAATATCCTTTCTGGATTCAATACTGGGTGCAGTTATGTCCCTTCACTCTCGGACTACAGAAGGCAAAAACAAACCACTGCAGAATCATTATGCCGAGAACGCCTTAAGGATCCGAACCATTATTCGAGCCGCTCACACAACATCGCCAGTCATCTTCGTTCTCATCATCATCTACATTGTCATACCCTTCATCATCGTCATCCCCTTCGTCACCAAGATCCTCTTCGTCATAGTCACCCCATTCTTAACTCATTCTCATTGTCAGTCATCTTCATTGTCATGACCACCGTCATCCTCGTTACCATTGTCGACCTCGTCATCATCGTTGCACCATCGTCGTGGTTGTAACCTTAATCGACCTTGTCATCATCAGTGTCGACCTCGTAAGGCTCATCGTCATAGTTATCTTTGTCATCGTCGCCACCCTCGTCGTTATAGCCATCATTGGCGTTATGACGACCAACTTGATGATATTTGCTCCACTACTGCTGGGGAAATTTGCGCAAGTTCCCAGCTGGCGTGTGGGAGGAAATGGCAACTCTCTAGCTGCTGCAGTGCGCAAGAAGAGGGCTTGATGGTAAGGCGAAGACAAGACGAGCCTGGTGAAAGTTTAACCGGCGCGTTCGCCCGCTGTGGGCGCACAGTGCCGACGCGAAGTTCTGGCGGGCGGAAAGCCGCGCCATCAATAATACCTGAGCCGGAGCTCCTGGAGTCGAGGAGAGCGAGCGGAGATCAGCGTGGCTGGAACATTGATCTCTGACGTCCACACTCTCGCCCGGCCTATTTTTACACCACCGAAAACTGTTCTAACAACGTTTTATCACCACTCTCCTTGCGTCCAATGCGTATGATTTCAATGTTTTAGGGTAGTATCCCTTCCATAGATATTTGAAAACGAGGATTGTCAAGTCGTAAGGCATATCTCAACAGATATTTTTAATTCCACTATATTTGGCAAGTGTTGTTTTTTTTGCATCTGTATCAGTAATAAATATAAACTCATTATATATTCTTTTTCAGTCTCACATGAGAAAATACAGACTAAAATAAGAACCGTATTCCCAACAGAGGAACTGTCTGAGGAACTGTCTTTAGTGTCCAAGTACAAACAAAAGGAATAAAATTATGAAAACGAAAGTCTTCCTCCAAATCAAATTAATGTAATCGTAAGAGCGTTCAAGTGTCAACTTTTCCCCTAAGTTTTGAAAGAAACTTTATTTTAGTAAGCGTGATGTCAACAGCAATTCGATGAAAATACCAAAATATATAATATTACACTTTTTCCGTTTTTTTAATAGGGATGACAATTTTTTTGTAAAATTTGGTCAAGTTTTGCACTTTTCCTTCGTTTTATAATTGGTTGTCACTTTATGCTCAAATATTGAAATGAAATCTAAATATATTAAATAAAGCCTTTGTTATTAAATATAAAAAACAAAAAGCAAAATTTGCTCTGAATTTTGGGGATGTGTTATCAAGTACATTACGAGCATAAATCCCCAAAATCAGTTAACACTTGTTTGATATAAAATGCACAAAACTAATCCGAGCTCTTAAAGGCTGGTGAGTATCACGAAACATGTTTGAGCTCAATACTTCCCCAACACGCCATTCAGTAGAGCAACATAAAACGCTGGCCTTGCGTATAGCTATTAAATTCGCAGAGAGCTCGAGTTTATGTATTAATTTGTAGTACAATTAAACGCTAACACGCGGTTTTTAATATTACTGAATAACACGAGGTATAAAAAAACTCGTTGCCGTTTATATCTCCGCTTTGAAAATCCCTTTCAACAGCTTGCGATTCGTGGAATGGGGTATNCTTTGGTGGTGTAAGTCCGTGTCCGTGAATAACAGGATAAATAGTTCTAATTGTAGTGGCGCCCAAAGAGCGAATGCCATTTGCTCGAGTATTTACAAGTCTGTTAAATGTAGCATGGAAACACGTTATACCGCAATATTATATTATCTGTAGTAAAAATTAACGTTTTCACTGTATTATAAAAGTCTTGTATTCCAAGCGCCAATCGAATGGCACTACGAACATAACATGTTACTACTATGAAAATTCTTTCTCTTGTGTGTATTAAACGAAAATAAGCTAATTCCAAATGCCACCATTTCTAAGATTGTACTTTTAATAAAAGTTTTCCCGTCAAATTCGTGTTATACTGTACCTAATATTGACGTGATTTTTTTCCCGCTACCTATATCTTATTGAAACGCACTAGAATTAATATGCATCCTTATTTTACGTCACTACCTAAGTGTCATATTTACTTCTTCATCTCGAGCGGTGTATGGCTACCAAACGGAACTGAAAACTTAATGTCTGATTTCGCGCAGTAGATACATATTGGACTCGCATTCTTGAACTCCCGGTTTAGATTGCTCTTCCCATCATCCTGCTTTCGGTTTTACATGGTTTCCTCAAATCACTCCCGGCGAATGTCAGCAAAGTTCCTAAATACAGGCTATAGCCTCTTTCATCCCAGCTCCTGAGCAAATGGGTCTGTCTCTCATGATTTTGCTGTTGACGAGACGTTGAGACACACACAAAAAATGCTTCGTTATTCTCACACTGATGGACTAAAGGTCCTGGACTCAATTCCCAGGTCGTGGGTTTTTCGGATACAGAAAATATCCTTTCTGGATCCAATACTGGGTGCAGTGATGTCCCTTCACTCTCGGACTACAGAAGGCAAAAACAAACCACTGCAGAATCATTATGCAAGGATCCGAACCATTATTCGAGCCGCTCACACAACATCGCCAGTCATCTTCGTTCTCATCATCATCTTCATTGTCATACTCTTCATCATCGTCATCCCCTTCGTCATCAAGATCCTCTTCGTCATAGTCACCCCATTCTTAACTCATTCTCATTGTCAGTCATCTTCATTGTCATGACCACCGTCATCCATTGTCGACCTCGTCATCATCGTTGCACCATTGTGGTGGTTGTAACCTTAATCGACCTTTTCATCATCAGTGTTGACCTCGTCATCATCTTTGCACCATCGTCGTGGTTGTAACCTTAATCGACCTTGTCATCATCAGTGTCGACCTCGTAAGGCTCATCGTCATANTTGCACCATCGTCGTGGTTGTAACCTTAATCGACCTTGTCATCATCAGTGTCGACCTCGTAAGGCTCATCGTCATAGTTATCTTTGTCATCGTCGCCACCCTCGTCGTTATAGCCATCATTGGCGTTATGACGACCAACTTGATGATATTTGCTCCACTACTGCTGGGGAAATTTGCGCAAGTTCCCAGCTGGCGTGTGGGAGGAAATGGCAACTCTCTAGCTGCTGCAGTGCGCAAGAAGAGGGCTTGATGGTAAGGCGAAGACAAGACGAGCCTGGTGAAAGTTTAACCGGCGCGTTCGCCCGCTGTGGGCGCACAGTGCCGACGCGAAGTTCTGGCGGGCGGAAAGCCGCGCCATCAATAATACCTGAGCCGGAGCTCCTGGAGTCGAGGAGAGCGAGCGGAGATCAGCGTGGCTGGAACATTGATCTCTGACGTCCACACTCTCGCCCGGCCTATTTTTACACCACCGAAAACTGTTCTAACAACGTTTTATCACCACTCTCCTTGCGTCCAATGCGTATGATTTCAATGTTTTAGGGTAGTATCCCTTCCATAGATATTTGAAAANATCACCACTCTCCTTGCGTCCAATGCGTATGATTTCAATGTTTTAGGGTAGTATCCCTTCCATAGATATTTGAAAATGAGGATTGTCAAGTCGTAAGGCATATCTCAACATATATTTTTAATTCCACTATATTGGCAAGTGTTTTTTTTTTTTTTTGCATCTGTATCAGTAATAAAGATTAACTCATTATATATTCTTTTTCAGTCTCACATGAGAAAATACAGACTAAAATAAGAACCGTATTCCCAACAGAGGNATTATATATTCTTTTTCAGTCTCACATGAGAAAATACAGACTAAAATAAGAACCGTATTCCCAACAGAGGAACTGTTTGAGGAACTGTCTTTAGTGTCCAAGTACAAACAAAAGGAATAAAATTATGAAAACGAAAATCTTCCTCCAAATCAAATAAATGTAATCGTAAGAGCGTTCAAGTGTCAACTTTTCCCCTAAGTTTTGAAAGAAACTTTATTTTAGTAAACGTGATGTCAACAGCAATTCGATGAAAATACCAAAATATATAATATTACACTTTTTCCGTTTTTTTTCATAGGGATGACAATTTTTTTGTAAGATTTGGTCAAGTTTTGCACTTTTCCTTCGTTTTATAGTTGGTTGTCACTTTATGCTCAAATATTGAAATTAAATTTAAATATATTAAATAAAGCCTTTGTTATTAAATATAAAAAACAAAAAGCAAAATTTGCTCTGAATTTTGGGGATGTGTTATCAAGTACATTACGAGCATAAATCCCCAAAATTAGTTAACACTTGTTTGATATAAAATGCACAAAACTAATCCGAGCTCTTAAAGGCTGGTCAGTATTACGAAACATGTTTGAGCTCAATACTTCCCCAACACGCCATTCAGTAGAGCAACATAAAACGCTGGCCTTGCGTATAGCTATTAAATTCGCAGAGAGCTCGAGTTTATGTATTAATTTGTAGTACAATTAAACGCTAACACGCGGTGTTTAATATTACTGAATAACACGAGGTATAAAAAAAACTCGTTGCCGTTTATATCTCCGCTTTGAAAATCCCTTTCAACAGCTTGCGATTCGTGGAATGGGGTATCNAAAAAAACTCGTTGCCGTTTATATCTCCGCTTTGAAAATCCCTTTCAACAGCTTGCGATTCGTGGAATGGGGTATCGTAACAGTTTTTAAACGATGAACTTCAAAGCATCGTTCCGAAACCATACACATATATGAATATCTTAGCCAACATTTTGTTGATCTGATCCAGTGTTCCACTAGCGAGTATTTATTACAAGAGAATACACATAAGTCTAAATGAAAATGTTAATAGTAAAGAGATTCTTACAATTGTTGATATGGAAACAAAAGTTGTACATTTTCATGTGTCAACTAATGTACTTATTTCGTTGTTGCCAGGAGAAAAGTTATAATAATTCATCGGAGTTTTGGTTTATGACGCATATGTCACTTTTTCTAAGTAAGGTTCTCTCAGGAGTTAACTTTTAATGAGTAGTTAAAGAAATAGCTCTTTATTCCGATTAGAAAAAACATATTCAAGTTGACAAGTAGCATGTTTTAAAATTATTGTATACGTATTTTACAAATATAATGAAATAAAATATAATTTAAATGCTAACTAAGCCATATATGATGTTCTCTGAAATACAATGGCAAATACGTTTGGGAACATATAATCCGTAATGTTCAAATTATGTCTTCACCCACAAATCTCATTGTTTCTTTCCCGTTGCAGGTCCCGGCGGCAAAACTTGGTAATATTCGTGATTCTGCTGTATTTTGATTTATCTTCTCCTTAAATGGCGTAAAAAGAAGTACACCGTATTCTGTGATGTTGAAACACGGTCTGCTTTAGTAACATTTCGTGTTTTTCATATTACTAGAAGGTATACATGAACTCAACGGTTGGTATTTCAGGAGCGATTTGAATGACCTANTTTCGTGTTTTTCATATTACTAGAAGGTATACATGAACTCAACGGTTGGTATTTCAGGAGCGATTTGAATGACCTAAATGCATTAGCCGAAAACAGTTTTCGTTTTCTCAATCTCCAGTCAGTAAGTATATTGCTTTGAAATAATAAATGGAATGATATTTTTGGAGAGTGTGTTATTGCAATAAGACAAATATATTTAACTTCATAAAACCTTATCCCGCCAAACTTTACTAAGTGCTGAATATATATTTTACTGTCCTTTAACAGTCCCATGCAGTGAGTACTATGGAACTTGTAAAACTAATGTTGAATTTTAACAAGTAAGTGTTGTAGACTTCGTGTTTATTATAAACATTAAACTTTACATAAACAACTTTGAATGTTTTATAAACTTATATTTTGTAAATATACAATACTTCATCTGTAGATTTACAAGAAAATGTTCTGTAACTTAGTCCCTGAGGAATTGCTTGTAACAATAACAGAAATGTTTTACTGTGTGATTTATCGATATTCAACACTTTTAAATTATATCTTAATTTGCCTTTTTGGTTATACGTGTTATGACTTAGGCCTATATGCTAATCACTTCATATTTAAAACATAATTTCAAGAATTGACACTGTATACGATATCCACATACAAAATTATCATCTATCTCCTGCTCTTCCAACAGTGATTTATTAGAACACAATTATTATGCAATGCGAAGCCTAATGCCCGTACGCGTGAAGTTTATGCTGCAAAAATTTTTCCACGGGTAAAAAAATTCTTTAAATTTAGATTTTTGCTCTTTTTTCCTTGACAATCTCCATAAAATCACGTTATTTTATTTCCACAAATTTGGCAAAAACTTCAAAGTTCAAATTTATTTTCATCTACGTATTTTATTACAGGCTTCTAATAATGGATAAACTTTAGAAACGCGTAAAGTTTTTAGTTGTTAGCTAAGTTTATATTAATTTTAATATACATATCACCTTCCAGTAATCTGAAGGACATATACAAAAAGGGAAGTCAATAGAAATCTGTTCGATTCAATTCCAACTTCTGTTTTGCCTTAAACTTCATAATTAGTGTTGAATTCCCTATTGTACATGTTGAACTATTTCATGGGTCATTTTATTTTAGCAAATTTAAGAAGTTGAACTATGGCGCCTGGGGACAAATAATTTAAGGTGATAATAATTTATAAAAGTTGTTCATGGTTAATTGAGTACTTTCGATATTACCCTTTGAAAAGTGTTTATGCCTCTTACTGCAAATATTGTAACGGCCACGCCGACTGGCAAGCGCCCGGTAAAGTTGGTAGCGGCGGAAGGNGGCAAGCGCCCGACAAAGTTGGTAGCGGCGGAAGCAAAGTAGTTCCATGTCTTAACGTTGAATTAAAAGTGTTAGGGAGAACATTTGCGAAAACTGGAAAGGTTCATTTTACTTTCTGCTTTTTAAAATGCATTTTACTGTAAGAATCAGCATATTTGTAAAATGTTTACGTTTATAATAATTCCACAGTTTCATTTGGCCGACGTACAGATAAAGTGATCAGGCCCACAGCAATGTTAATCCTACATATTGCAGAAAAATACACAGTGTTCATATAATTAGGTCCTAAGTAAGACTTTCAAAAATGCTCAGTTTACCGCGAACACCTTACAGTATAAAAAATAATAATTGGTAATTTTTTTATATATCTAGCAATCTTGCACTTCAAGAAAATGTTCACAATTTACCACATTATTGGTCAGACGAATATAAAAAGCACAAGTGGTGACATTTTTTGAAATAATCCGTGGTAACTTTCCTACACTTGTTATAGAAATAGTTAATGCTTAGAGAAATTCTTAACTTTGTATATTAACAGGTCCGTATTCGCAGTCTGATGTACGGTACATTTTCCACGATATGTATCGGTCAAAAACTTCCATTGCAGTTTAAGAAGTGTGATAAAATAATTTACAGTGTAGGAAGGGTACTTTTAATGACGGGTTTTGAAAAACTGGGGGGAAAAATACACTGTTTATAATGTTCGTTTATGTACGGAAATGGTTATGGAAATGTACAGTAAATATACGGAAACGCAGTCAGTAATGACGAAAAATAGAACTGAGCACCGTAAGTTCAAAATACGGAAAGTCTCCGTGTTTCCTATAACTTCGAGTTTCGAGGACGAACAACGGCGATTCTACGCGAAGTTTATTCACCACTGTAACCAGAAAATTTTAGTTTCTACGGCTGTTAGGTTATCCACGGCCCGTAGACCTATTTTTTTAAACATCAAAAAGTTGCATCACGCGTCTGTAACATTTAGCAAACACTTAAAATACATCATATTTATAAATTAACTTATGTCACTTTTGTGTCTCCAGTACAAATACAAAGTCGTGCCCCAGAACTTTATGTAAACGTTCAAATCTCGCTTATTTTTGTAACTAGTAGACAAGAACACCCACAAAAAGATTTTTTTCGTGACCAATTTTTGAAATTTTTAAATACTGAAAACTGACTGGGGAATTAACGTAGAGGTTCTGTGAATTCACAGAAAGTTCTGTAAAATTTACGGAAAGTCCGTTTTTGAAAAGCATTGTTTCTGTATAATTACGGAGAGTTTACGGCACTACTGGGGAATTTTTTAATGGCACTTTTCCGAGAAATGAAGGGAAATTTTTATAACGCTGTACTAATTTTAACAGCGGCAATCATTCTTCACGTTGCCTGTAAAAGGGTTCTCGGCAAGATTTCCCCTGATCATCTACCCGACCTGCTCGCCTCGTTTGTCTTTATTTATGAGGCGTCCTCAAAGCCATTCACACCAAGCTGTCACGTTCAAGTGTCCTAGAGGCCTGAGGAGTGATGGATCACACTTCGTAGCATGACTCAGTTTGTGAACACTTCAGTCCGCTGTGATCAAGAGGCNAACTGAGCACCGTAAGTTCAAAATACGGAAAGTCTCCGTGTTTCCTATAACTTCGAGTTTCGAGGACGAACAACGGTGATTCTACGCGAAGTTTATTCACCACTGTAACCAGAAAATTTTAGTTTCTACGGCTGTTAGGTTATCCACGGCACGTAGACCTATTTTTTTAAACATCAAAAAGTTGCATCACGCGTCTGTAACATTTAGCAAACACTTAAAATACAATATATTTATAAATTAACTTATGTCACTTTTGTGTCTCCAGTACAAATACAAAGTCGTGCCCCAGAACTTTATGTAAACGTTCAAATCTCGCTTATTTTTGTAACTAGTAGACAAGAACACCCACAAAAAGATTTTTTTCGTGACCAATTTTTGAAATTTTTAAATACTGAAAACTGACTGGGGAATTAACGTAGAGGTTCTGTGAATTCACAGAAAGTTCTGTAAAATTTACGGAAAGTCCGTTTTTGAAAAGCATTGTTTCTGTATAATTACGGAGAGTTTACGGCACTACTGGGGAATTTTTTAATGGCACTTTTCCGAGAAATGAAGGGAAATTTTTATAACGCTGTACTAATTTTAACAGCGGCAATCATTATTCACGTTGCCTGTAAAAGGGTTCTCGGCAAGATTTCCCCTGATCATCTACCCGACCTGCTCGCCTCGTTTGTCTTTATTTATGAGGCGTCCTCAAAGCCATTCACACCGAGCTGTCACGTTCAAGTGTCCTAGACGCCTGAGGAGTGATGGATCACACTTCGTAGCATGACTCAGTTTGTGAACACTTCAGTCCGCTGTGATCAAGAGGCNCGCCTGAGGAGTGATGGATCACACTTCGTAGCATGACTCAGTTTGTGAACACTTCAGTCCGCTGTGATCAAGAGGCCCTGTAGTCTTCGTACGTCTGTCATAACCGTGATAATCAAACCCAATCATCATCAAACACCACGTATACATTTCTTGGTATGATTCATTCTGTTGCAGAGCTTAAATTTTCGAAGAGACATCTTCCACATTCCTCTATTTAGTATTATATTCCATTGTGTCTACCCACATTTATCTTTCAATTATTAGAAAAGACGCCACTATTTGGCTTGTAAATTGCTATTCTAATAATTATTTACTTTATCGCTGTTCTAATTTTGAAAATTTTTATTTGCTATGCCTGACTCAGTATTGGCGCTTATATTACGTTCTGACAACATAAATAAGATTTTTTTTTAAACTCTTTATCCTGGGTGATAATCTTCCATTGAATAATTTCTTATTAGTACGCATCAAAACCATATACGGATATCGGGTTAGTAAATAATAAAAAAAGTTGTTTTTTAGTGTTTTTTCTTTATTTTTTAGCAATTATATTACATGAAGGGCTTTTGTGTTGAAGTATAATTTTGTCGTATAGTATGTTTAAATGTGAAATATTTTTACGTAATAAAATGTCACTTTCCATAGCAAAATTAGATTTCAAACATTATTAATATCTTTATTGCGCGTGAGTGTGTGCCACAACTCTCAAACAGTTACATCCCAAATAATTTATCCCAAATAATTTATTTCTCTACTGTATTGTGCGCTATTAATACGACCGTTTGCCAAACTAACTTCCTGAATTCTGACCGTACAATTTTTGTTCTCTGATAAATACGTTACCATGAGAAAGTTTTGTAGAGTAATCTTCTTCTCATAAAACCTCTTATGTCTGTCGATTCCATAAACAATCGAGTAAGGCTGTATCTTAATGTTGAAACTGCGAAATTCTTGTTAAAATTTGACTTTATTGGAGACGGTATGAAAGATTAAGAAATCAAGAATTTGTTCGTTACGTTATATTGACGAAGTTGAAGTAATTTAAATGAAAAGAAAATATTTATAGTGTATATTTTCAAGAAGCTGTATTTATTGGTAACCAAGCTCAGATCTAAGGGAGAATGAAAATGAAATATAACAATTTTGTTACAAATCAGAAACATCAGAACAGTGTATTTATGTACGATTCGAATTTTTTATTGTACACATCACAGCCGTAAAACAATATCACGGAGGAGGTAGAAGCTCCTATTAAATATTAAAACCTACCTTGAAAAAATTAACCTTTTTGCAGGATCATAATTCCACCTGAAGTTATGTTTCTTTTCTACGTGTGATACAGAGCTCGTACCCTGGGTGGTTTGTAATGGGTGCCGTGGGTGAAGTACAGTAACATATTATAAAAAGTAGCTGCTTTAACATTCAGTGGAGCACTAGCACTAAGGAGGCCTCGGTGGCTGAGAGACTAGCCTACTCGCCTCCCACCAAGCTGAACCGGGTTCAATCCCCTGCCGGTTTACTACTGTATTTCTGCATGTAGGAATCGTTCTGGACGATGCCGCTGGTCGGCGGGTTTTCTCGGGTATCTCCCGTTTCCCTCGCCCTTTCATTCTGTCGCTGCTCCATACTCACCTCAATCACCCTCATCGGCTGTCAAGACCTCGCTGTTAAGAGTCTCCCAAATCTCTTCACTCTTCACTCTTCACTCACTAGCACTAAGGGTACATGGGTAAAGAAATGAACTCCACTCTAGACAACCATTAACACTTTTACCGTCTGCACTGAAACGTGTGAATGTAAACAAAATGCGATGTTGGGAAACAAGAAAAATGCACCACCTCATTTATCAATTATAGCAGGTTGCGTGTGTTGAATCATCAATAGAGACGACTGACTCTCACCAATTAGCTCCTGCAGACTAACTTGCCAGACTTCAGCAAGGCCAACAAGGAAAATTTCATAACGCACAATAGCCAATCAGTAGAGAACTGAAAATTTCGCGATATTATTCAGCAACGCGCTATACTTCAAGGTTCTATGTATACCTCAGCCGTCGGTGAATGTTGATTGGCCAGAGCCTTGGTAATAAGGAATTTTGCTTGTGACTGGACTGCGCGTTATTCGCTGACACCAACGCGAAGTGTCTAATAATTGGCGCAGAGTTAACCAAGGAGAGTCAAGTATGNACTGCGCGTTATTCGCTGACACCAACGCGAAGTGTCTAATAATTGGCGCAGAGTTAACCAAGGAGAGTCAAGTATGATGTGAACCAATGACAAACTTCTACAAAAATACACGTGCTTAAAGTCTTACTTGTCCACAGATAACAAGGCGAATATTGCAGGTATCTTCAACGACCATACCCACAGATTCGCGCAACCAATGAGCAATACAGTTTCCATACTTCAAAGGAAACGTCAACCCATTACGCTTCTGAATACTTGCATATTGGGCGGTTGGAATGTAAGTGCTGCCATCTGTTAAGTATGGTTTTGGCTAATTTCAGATTTTCTGAGGCGTACGTGTAAGTGTCGGTTATTTTCTATAGTCTATTCGCAACATCTTCACACTTTTTTAATCAAACAAATGAAAAATGGCCCCACGTAAGACGTGTTTGGTTTTTCCCAAATATGTCATGTATTACAAGCGTTTTATACTTCTGCTAACATAGAAGTATGTTATTTTTGGTTAATTTTTCTTTTACGTGTATTTATTTATAAATTGTAATATTTCATTTAAACTGTTATTAAGATGAATCAAAACAGAGAGAAAATAGGTGTGTTGGTATAGTTCTCAGGTAAAACTTAATGCGCACGAATACGGTGCGTTGTACCTTTGGTGTATTTTTGTATACTTAGTTAAGGGTTGGCCGAGAAGCGCGGGAGCTATAAGGGTTACACTGGCACGCGCTACAAGAGCGCCATCGCCTCTACGGGCGAGGCTCTGAACTGGCGTGCAGTGTTCTCGTAGTGCGGCGTGTACCTATGGGACTTTCAGCGGTGACCATATCATTTTATTGGAGGGAAGTTTCTAACAAAGTTCAATACAAGCCCCTATCGTAGTTTGGCTCATGTCCTGATAGCATGTTTTACGATACNGGGAAGTTTCTAACAAAGTTCAATACAAGCCCCTATCGTAGTTTGGCTCATGTCCTGATAGCATGTTTTACGATACAGCATTCTGAAAAAGGCGTTTTTAACTATATTAGAGGGCTCCAAAATAATATTTGCAACATGCGTGGTAACTTAAAATTACCATTCCTTCCTCGTCTGGAGTACGATTTCTTTTCGTATTTAATATACTGAGAGCACGGTTAACAGTTCCGTAACAAAACAGGGAGTTCACGCACTTTGCAACGCAGTTATAGCATAAGGCAGGTGGAGCACTTAAGCTTTGTTTACATGAGGCGGAGTAAGTGCCTGAAATTAGACCTTTATCAGGGCTTCAGAAGGATTTATAAACAATCATAGGTCAAATTTCCACCGCTGAGTGCGCAATGTTCCAAAACTTAACTTTTAATTTTATTTAGTAAGAACTTTAAAATACGTGAATTATAAAATAGTGAGATTTTACTTAGTTATGAAGTTATTTTATATTTGGTTTATGATCATTACAATTATCATGTTTTTTTTAACGTGTAAAATAGAGAAAATCTGGTACCTTGCCGAAACTAGTGTTTATCTAGTGGTAAAAAATTTTCACTTTGCCAAACTTTTAACATTGTTCTTCCCAACTTGTAGTGGAAGGAACCTTACCCGAAGCTTCGAAGAGTACTTGTGGGTTACGTATTCTATACGTTAGTTCCGTTTACCGTCGTCGCTGAACACGTTCCCGTACATTGACTGTACGTTTTCGTAAAAAATGTCCGAGAATANCATTTAAACTGTTATTAAGATGAATCAAAACAGAGAGAAAATAGGTGTGTTGGTATAGTTCTCAGGTAAAACTTAATGCGCACGAATACGGTGCGTTGTACCTTTGGTGTTTTTTTGTATACTTAGTTAAGGGTTGGCCGAGAAGCGCGGGAGCTATAAGGGTTACACTGGCACGCGCTACAAGAGCGCCATCGCCTCTACGGGCGAGGCTCTGAACTGGCGTGCAGTGTTCTCGTAGTGCGGCGTGTACCTATGGGACTTTCAGCGGTGACCATATCATTTTATTGGAGGGAAGTTTCTAACAAAGTTCAATACAAGCCCCTATCGTAGTTTGGCTCATGTCCTGATAGCATGTTTTACGATACGGCATTCTGAAAAAGGCGTTTTTAACTATACTAGAGGGCTCCAAAATAATATTTGCAACATGCGTGGTAACTTAAAATTACCATTCCTTCCTCGTCTGGAGTACGATTTCTTTTCGTATTTAATATACTGAGAGCACGGTTAACAGTTCCGTAACAAAACAGGGAGTTCACGCACTTTGCAACGCAGTTATAGCATAAGGCAGGTGGAGCACTTAAGCTTTGTTTACATGAGGCGGAGTAAGTGCCTGAAATTAGACCTTTATCAGGGCTTCAGAAGGATTTATAAACAATCATAGGTAAAATTTCCACCGCTGAGTGCGCAATGTTCCAAAACTTAACTTTTGATTTTATTTAATAAGAACTTTAAAATACGTGAATTATAAAATAGTGAGATTTTAACTTAGTTATGAAGTTATTTTATATTTGGTTTATGATCATTACAATTATCATGTTTTTTTTAACGTGTAAAATAGAGAAAATCTGGTACCTTGCCGAAACTAGCGTTTATCTAGTGGTGAAAATTTTCTCTTTGCCAAACTTTTAACATTGTTCTTCCCAACCTGTAGTAGAAGGAACCTTGCCCGAAGCTTCGAAGAGTACTTGTGGGTTACGTATTCTATACGTTAAGTTCCGTTTACCGTCGTCGCTGAACACGTTCCCGTACATTGACTGTACGTTTTCGTAAAAAATGTCCGAGAATANTAGTTCCGTTTACCGTCGTCGCTGAACACGTTCCCGTACATTGACTGTACGTTTTCGTAAAAAATGTCCGAGAATAGACGAAAGTTTTACAATGACGTGGCTTTCAAAAGTACTCTCTAAACAAGTAATAAAACGCAGAGAGTAACACACGCATGCCCTTCTACCGGTGACGTCATTAGCTTAATGACGTGGCAGGGCTCCGTTCTGTTCGCTCGCTCGCGCACGCGGTCACCACAGGTACGTGTTACGAAAACAAAGCGAACATTAAATGACCACGCGCCTTGGCGGACAATGGCCGCGGATGCGGAAGGGACGGTAGCTGACGTGTGGGGGGAGGGGGCAAAGGCAAATGGCGGTCGGCTAACGCGTAGGCGAAAATGAAGAGAGAGAGGGGCTTGCATTGTGATGACTTAATTACATCCATCAGTCATTTTTGGGGATTTTATAAACTGACCGTTGTTGTCAGGAACGGCTAGTTGGCAAATAGGAAACGTGGTAATTATGTATGGTTCATTCACATTCTCCTGAAACACGGTTTCTCTTATACCCTGGTATTCGTCAAAATTTCTGATTTGTTTATTTTCACCCTTGCTTACGAAAAAAGGATAAATAACCCTTCAAGTGATAGACAAAACCATGGAGTGAGATTATCTATATTAAGAGAAACAAAGTACGCAAGAAGATGTATGTCTAATGACCAAATAATAACATTTGATCCCAGTGTTCTCTTGTTCTTTTTAATGTTGTAAGACACGTAAATTCTGCCAAATTGTTTTTAAATTTGAGTTTTGTATTTTGCATTTTGTATTTTGTAAGGTTTCAGTTGGAACATGACTAAAATCAACTGTTCATCACAAACGAGTGTAATCGCAATTTTTAGAACTAAAAACACAGCAGTTGTTAAAATAAACGCAATATATTAATTGACGTGTTTATAATACTGTTTGAGATATATTATCAGCATAATAAAAATTTGTAACATGTAAATTATTGTTTTAACTCTGTGTAATCAAAGAACGAGAATGTATCAGCAACTTACTATTCGGCATATTATGTCACTTCTTATTTATTCATATATTAAACGTCTGTTGTAGATTGATACGTAGTTCCCCTTTAAGAGGAACGCGCATACGTTAGGTGTAAACTCACAGGAAATCATGGATGTTTTTGCTGACTCAACGTTTTATTTGTACCCACATTAATACAACAGTGTAAATTAACATTACATGTTTGCATTTTTCTAAAAAAATTACAAAGATTACATTTTACAGCTTTACTGTAGGTGCAGTTTTAGACAATTTTACACAAGTTAAAAAATTTAAAATTAACGATATGTTTAAATTTGCATTTTACTTTTCGTAATTCCACTTAATTTGTTACTATATATGTCCACATGTATGGTCTTTGTATAATTACAACTTTAACCATGTATTACTCTAATCTCATGTATGTGTTAATACACTAACATTGGAAAAAGTGCATTTTGTTGCAGCTGTTTACGCATATTTTAGTATGTGTAATTTAACACCAATATAATTGTTAATATGACTTTACTTTAGTGTATTTTGAACAAAAACACCGTTTCAAATAAAAAATTTGCAAAAAAAAATCCTTTATTTTAAGAAATTTTTTCAAAAATTACGAAAACATTTTATTACGTAATTATATATTTAAGTAACTCATAGTATGTTATTTCTATGTGCTTTATCTAATTTCAGTAAGTGAATTGGTTTTTATGATTTTTACATCCCCAAAACACTAAAACTGTGATTTTGACATACCATAATGCAAAAACAATGAAGTTATAACTTTTTTGGCCATGAAATAGTATTACTATTAATGTCTACAGGTTTAACAGTATTTCACACACACGTATATATATATATATATATATATATATATATATATATATATATATATTACTGGACAACGCTTTTAAAGGCGCTGCCTCCAACTATGCAGCCACANAAAATATTTCTTCTCAGTGCATAAATGTGTAGTGGCTCCAAAAACCTCCGTACCCACAACTTCCCCCCATTCACCCACCTGCCTGCCTCTCGCACTATCACACTATCAAGGAAGACGAAGGGATGGGAAGCGTACATCAACAAAAACCTTCTAATGACAGAGTGAATCGGTAGGTACTATAATGGTGCCCAGAATGGGTGGGTGTACTCACAATTTCATAACAACTATTTTTTGTTCCACTTTTCATTTTGGCCACACGTTCTATTTTATACTCATAAGGTATTTTTATTTACATACATATAGCATTGGTTTAAAAAACAACAATCATTCACAATCTTTTTACTTAAATATACCATAAAACACAATCAAAATATTCATTAATTCTCTATACAATACTATTGGAACACATACCAATTTAAGAGCACGACAATATCTCATTATAGATATCACCAAGACATTTTGTCTTCTAGGCAAAGAGGTTTCTGACCATAATTCAAAATTTCCACATTAATCTTACACACTCGCCACTTTCAAAACACACTAACACATCATCACAGCCGAGGGTATTGCTCTCACCAGAACGTTCACAGGATGTATGTAGTGCTTTATCTCTCAAACACAACCATGTGCATGAGCCGAGGGTACTGCCCTCACCAATACGCCCGTGGGGGGCAGGTGATGCTCATGCACATTCACAATCATTCACAGCCACACAAACACCAGAGCCGAGAGTATTGTCAGCACCCACAGGGGGGGGGGTAGGTGGTGCTCTTGCACACTCACGATTAGTCACATAGACCAACTCAATCATGCTCTTAAACTAACCCAGCGCCCCTCATCACCAACTAACTCCAGTGCCACACAAGTCTAAGTCTCGAATCTGATCTTATCTAGACAATGTCCCGCAGTGCCTCCTCTGGAAACTACGTCCACCGCGAGTATCCCGTAAACACAGTCCCTCTTTCTCCCGATCAAGTCTAGGTCCCACTAGGGGCGTCCAAACACTAAGTCCCTCGTTCACTCGTTCAGAGGCTAAGTTCCACTCTGGCCCTCATCTACTCCAACCTCCGTAAACCCGTAGTGATAATACTTACGTATCCGCCTCCGCGTCTGTCCAGCCGAGCCTCGACGATGATACCCCCCGATTCGATTTAATTTTTTTTTCCTAACCTACCCTTATTCTAAGTGTTAGGTGTGAGCCCGAGATAGGGACAGGAGCTAATTACGTCTCAGGGCTGAGCCTCTTACGCCTACAAGGAAAGGAATTCATGCAAAGAGGCATGCATCTCGGCAGAGAGGGATTAGGCAGACATGGCCACGATTGGGGCCATGAGTACCTCCCTAAGTGTACCTATAATTAGCCTTTAACTAAGAAGAGGAAGGAGAAAAACTGGCATAGACACCGTAAAAACCATTTCAACAGGAAAGAATTCGTAATTTGTTGCATACATTAATATAATTGCTACATGAAGCAGAGAGGTTGGAACCATGCTCTTTATAAGTGAGAAAGAAAGACTGGAAGAGAGGGGGTTTCTCCCCGATTCCCAAAACAACACCCTTTATATACAGGTCAGAGACCCCTCCCGAACAACCCCTTGTCCAGAGACGCCAGGCTCTAGTACTATAAACCATCAGTAAAAATCAAGAATACAGTGACATCATTCATATCCAATAACACATTATTTTTTACTGGTGGCTCCTTCCACACTTTGATCTGCATTTCGACGAACAGTAATCCGCAGCAGGCAGAAGCGACGACAGCAGTCGAGCGCTCTCACATGAAGGGGATGACATAAGCTGGAAGTACCACACAAGATTACCAACACACTTCTATCTACAATGTGATGGAGCAACACTCAGTCACAAATAATAACCATTGAAACAAAAAGTATTCTACTTGTATATTTCTTTATTAGTACTGGCACCTCTAAAAATTTTACTATTTTTTTAAAAACATTTTTTTCTAAAATCTGACACTACAAAAAATGTATTAATAAGATGTTTTTTTTTTATTATTAAACATGGCAGTATTGCCTTACAAAGTTGGGTTGAATATTTGTTTTGTTTTAAATAGTGATGTTTAAAAATAATGCACTGAAATTAATTTATATGACATTGTTTCCCCTATTTAAACTCCTTGGCTGCAGGATCGATAGGCAAAGTCCTTAAGTAAAAATTGTGTTAAACTTAGTCGAAATGAAGAAAAGCAGTTAATTTTTTTTACTTGAGGGTGTATAATAAACAACTCACCTGCAGACTTCTATAGTTAATTCGCGGTTACTTCACACTTTTTTGAATCAAGCCTTTGACAAATCACACCTTGTATGGCGTGTTTGGTTTTTTCCTAAATATGCCTTGTATCACAAGCGTTCTATACTTCTGTTAACATGAAAGAATCTTATTTTTGGTTTTATTATATTTTACCTTTAAATTATCTTAATTAATTTATAATTATTATGAGTAAAAGCAGGGAGAAAAAAGGTGTGTTGGTAAAACCTAGTAATAAATAGTTGCTATGTAAAATATCATTAAAATAAGAGAGCACAAATGTGGTATGTGGTCCCTTTGGTGTAATTTTCTAGATTTGGTTAAGCTTTGTTCGCATGAGGCGGAGGAATATTATAGAAGTAGAACTTTAGCAGCGCTTCAGGAAATTTGGAAGTAAAGCTGGACTCACAACCAGTCAGTCGTCCGTCCGGTAGTCATCCGTCTATTGTTTTCGTCCGTTAGTTGAAAGAGATTCACAACAATCCGTCGTACGTCAATCCTTCTGTGTGGTAAAATTTCAGTGTGACAACGTAACATCGCCATTTTTCTTTCATTGGCGGTATATTTTGGTATAAAATACATTTTCCAAGAGAGAAACATTTTGGGAAAATATAATTTTACGTAATAAGAATATATAATATTTTGGTCTACATGAAAAAAATTTTGAAATTTATCTTTAATGATAAATAAACACAGATCCATTACCTGATATTTTATTTCAGAGTGCGTTTTCCCGTCTAAGGAATGTCGTCAGAAGGCGATGGTTCATCCGTCCGTCCGTCGTAAAGTTAATGTTTGGTAAATATTTGAAGGATGGACGGATAGAAAAAACGTTTCCTTGCGATTGGTTGAAGATTACACGACTGCCGGACGGACGGACTACTGACGGGTGCGACGGGGAGGTAGTGACTCTATCTTAGGACCGTACATGTTGTCAGCACGGAGGTGAGGTCACGTTGTTGTTTGCCGCAGCTGATCTTCGACGCGTTCAACGTGGGCCGCTACGAGGCGGCCGCGCTGGACGGCTGCCCAGATGGCTTCATGCAGCTGTCGGAGCTGGGGCGGCCCTTCACCGGGGGCTCGTGGTGCGGCTCGTCCACCGGCCACGCCGTCTACTACAGCGAGACGACGACGGTCACCGCCTCCGTCAAGCTGTTCGCGTCGCACGAGCAGCGGGCCGCGCCCTTCGAGTTCCGGCTGCGGTACAAGTTCGTGGGGCGAGACGANGCCCTTCGAGTTCCGGCTGCGGTACAAGTTCGTGGGGCGAGACGAGGCCGTGGTGCGCTTCGGCAGTGCAGCGGCGCCCTTGGAGCGAGGCGAGGTGGTGCCGGGCACTTACTGCAGCCGCAACTTCTACGAGTGCTACCGCAAGAGGTACGCACATTCCACACACTCTGCCAGACTATGCAATCAAATCATTATTTCCTACATGCTCCGTGCTAATCATCTCTTGTCCATTCCCGCTAACTTCACACTTTTTGGGGCCTAGGAGGTAGTNCGGAACATATCCCCCTCCCGCAAATAAAAATAAAATTTGAAAAAAAAAATACCAATTTAATTCTTTTAGATATAAGAACTGTGGGGTCGCCCTTGAACATTAAAGATGTTTAAATGATTTTGTGGTTCCATCTCTTTATATTAGCTAATTGCTTGTAAATAATATTTTTAACTTATAATTTTAAATATTATAGCTTCCGTTTTTTTTTTTTCTAAAATATAGGTGTGTTGTTATCCTCTCCCCCCCCCCTTCCCCTTCATAGTGTGGCTGGGCTAGGACCAAAATGTCTGTACCAGGAGCGAAGAGCGTCAATTGTCAAACAAGATACTATTGCGATACCTCGGCTGTCAGGCAGAGCATGAACATTCCAGCTTATCTTCATAGTATTCGTTTCTGTTACTTTGAGTTTTTAACCTGATACTGTTGTAATGACTGCGTCTTGTTAGTTTGTCTTGCAATCGGTGACTGCTTTAGCAAAGTAGTCTGTCAGGTTTGCTTTTGTTTTTTTCAAGTGAGAGAGAACTTTTAAGTAGAATGTCTTCAATATTTGTATCATTTTCAATGTGATATTGTATAGGAGATTTTACTTGTATGCTCTTTTCTACAGTTTGCTCTTTAATTGTGTCAGATTTGTATGTAGCAAATACAACTTTAAATGTTATTTATATGCTAAGATATGAAAACAAGTTTTTTAGGGTGACAATTTCNTGTATGTAGCAAATACAACTTTAAATGTTATTTATATGCTAAGATATGAAAACAAGTTTTTTAGGGTGACAATTTCTAAATTTTAAAATGGCGGCATAGAGGTATCTGAGCAGATTGTAAACATCGATTTGTATATTCCTGATGGCACATGCTTAACGAAAACGTGTCACTGTGTACTCTCCGTCATTACTGAACGAAAATGCACGTAACCTGGCCACAGCTGTATTCGTTCTCTTCCGTCTTACAGTTTTGAAATGTTTGGTTATATATCGTCTGACTGCACTGTCTTCAAAACCCTCGCTTTAAAGTCCACGTGTAAAGTGTACTGCACACTGCCGCATCTCTCTGTGGAGACTCTTATTTACGCCAGAGTGATCAATTTTGACTTGCCTGGGTTTCTTCCGACTCACGGTCAATGTTTTTCTGTGACCAGCCAGTTCAGAGTGTTCCAGGGGACTCCCTATCGCTGACCGACCAGTCATTATACCCTTCTCGCCGCCCATCCCAGGTGAGTCTACAGAGAGTTCGTTGGCTGGCTACTACATATTTAGTGTCTATGAAATCTCTACCCTTCATAATTAATACGTTCCTCTACCCCCTACCGAACTGCGTCGACTGAATATCGCAACATTCAAGCGCGCAGATGACCAGCAAGCAGTGCGTATTGGCGCAGCAAATATTTTCTGTGCGTTTTGCAAACAACGTATTTGGAAACTACTTGGCTACAAAAATAATGACACTACATGTGAAATTGTTTATTTTAGAAAGAACAAATACAGTAAAGGTATTCAATTAAATTAACAATTACAAACCCATATTTTAAATAATAAAAGTGAATATTATTTATTTGTTAAAAGACAGAGAAGCTTTGAAACTTAATGTCTCTAAGTGTAGTAAAATTTGATATAATATGCTTTCAGTATTACAGAAATAACCTAGGCAACTAATTTGCAAACATAAATGGAATAAATAAGAATTTACTGTGTGCGCGCCACTAACATTTCATGGCTAGTAAAATTACTCGTGGTGTTGAGCGTGAATCAGAACAACAGCGGCAAACTGCGCTTCATATTACTTACGAAGAAATAATTCGAAAACACGTATTCGAACAACCACTGAAAATGCTTCCTAAGGGCCGTACGCTTTATTTAAGATAAAGTTAAATAACGAGTTTAAATTAAATATTATGGAAAGTATTTATTAATGGACAATGGTCTTTAGAACAGTGTGTAGTTAACAGAATGTCTGCGGACACTGCAAACCCCGTCGCTGCTATTAAATATTGTCATTAAAAAATAAGGGTTGCAACCCTGTGTTCCGTACCATAACGTGATGCTGAAGCTTTATTGGTTTTCCAACGTGAAGTGTATTTAAATAGGTTGCCTTGTGTTATCGCCCTAAGCCCCGGCATTTTCGAGGAATTTGTGCAATCAATTAATGGTTTTGAAGTTATTGCGTTAATTTATCAAATACGTTGGGCTCTATGGTGATAACACAAGAAGACATTTTCCATTAATTTTAAGTAGCTGATTAATAATCCATTATCAAAAAACCAATAAAGATTCAGCATCACGAAATTTTATGCGGCAGCAGGGTTTCAGCTTGTGCTGCATTATGACAACTTTTGATGCCAAGGATTGTATTTGCAGACACTCCCCTCCCCACAAACCCTGCGACTAGAGCCGCTTAGAAATGTCCAAGGACAGCCAAGGATGATTCAGAACAGTCTAAACAGCAGACCGTTTTCTGCCAAAACATTACATATTCTCCGCCAATGACACAAGACAAGCAAGGAAACAACTTCTAAGTGCGCAACACAATCTCCTAAATTCTTGCAGGCATCAATCCGCAAAGTAGTAATGTTAAGCTGGTAAAAGCTTTTCAAGGCGTACAGCAGCTTTCGGTGATTCGGTCCATACGCCGGCTACTGGTATAGGAAATGCCGTCAGTCCTGATACTGGCCGCAAATGTAAGAAAACACTTTCCAGATGGAGATAAAATTACGCTACGATTATGTGGAAACGAAAATGGAGAGAGACAGAAAGAATGGGATTAGAACACTGCGTCACAGTAGTTATTCTTTCAACTACACACTATCCTGAATATCAGTGTTCCATTTCTAACACTTTGAGTAATATATACAATAAACTCTTGTTTTAACTACACCTTCAAAGGTGCGTATCACCCTTAGGAATCATTTGGACCATAGCTTTAATTGTTTTCTAATTATTTCTTCGCAAAGAATATGCAGGAGGGGTTTGTCGTGTTTGTTTCGATTCAGCCTATGTGTGCGTTGCTACAGTCAGTTAACGGTTAATTGAGCAATTTGGAAAGCCCTGCTTAGGATCTACTTACCATATATTTGTTATATCCTTCCGCCATATGTAAAATTGACATTGCACGGGACTGATCACTATATTCATGCGTCATCCAGGTGAAACTATAGAACTGTTACAAGTGCAAATGTTTTACTAATGTGGAAATTAGTACTGTGATGTGTATGAAGTAAGAAAACCTTAATTCAGTTGACATGAATTTAAAAATTTTACACGCAATAGAACGCCAAGTGTTAAAAACTAACTTTAACGAATTCGCTGCCAACTTAACAACGAGCCAGCATGCTAGTATGCACTCATGAGCAGTTGAATTAGAGATGCCTTAGAGGGGCGGCGGCTTCTGTAACCCATAGAGAGAAGGTTGCTGTGGCCCAGCGCTGACTTGGCGAGTGATCTGCTGCACTGTGACCTTGTGCCGGCCACCACAACTGCCCTCCCAGCCTCCGCCCACCTACCACTATCATTATCCAGGAAGAGGAAGGGATGAGAAGCATTCATCAATAAGAACCTTTCAGAGACACACTGATTTGATAGTTACTATAATACTGGCCAGCATCGGTGGATGTACACACAAATGTCATAACAGCCATTTTGTTTTTTTGTTTTACTTTTGGCCACGCCTTCTTCTTTTACACATTAAGTCCTTTCCAATTTGCATACATATAAAAATTTTGGTCCAAGACAATCTTTTACGATATATTTAATTTAAGATACCATAAAACATAATTAAAACATTCACTAATTCTCCAGAACAATTCTACTGAAAACATACCATTTTAAAATGATATATCCCATGAAACGAGGGTATTACCCTCACCAATTCACCCATACGACGCAGGNTACGATATATTTAATTTAAGATACCATAAAACATAATTAAAACATTCACTAATTCTCCAGAACAATTCTACTGAAAACATACCATTTTAAAATGATATATCCCATGAAACGAGGGTATTACCCTCACCAATTCACCCATACGACGCAGGAAATGCTCATGCATATTTACAAATATTACAAGCCACACAAACATACTCATTCATACTCTTAAATTATCCCAGCGTTCCAGATCACCAACTAATTGCAGTGCCCCACAGGTTTAAGTACTGATTCCGATTTTTTCAATACAAAGTCCCGTAATACTTACTCCATAAGTCCCACATTCATTAGTTCAGAGGCTAAGTTCCACTATGGGCATACAATAGCTAAGTCCCGCGTTTCACTCGTTCCGAGTCCAAGTCCTGCTCTGGGCGTCCAAAAACCAAGTCCCACATGTACTCGTTCGGAGACCAAGTCCCTCGTCATTGTACGCCAAGGCAGCTGTCTTTGACAGTGGTGGCTTGACTTGAGTCCGTGAACTCACGGCACGCACTCGACACGGTTGAACCAGGAAACACTCAACGCCTGTACGACTTCGGGAAAAAAACCCGAGTGCCCCATGAGTCCGGTTCCAACGATCTGGCCAGTATCAAACGCACAGTGATGCACAGTATCTTCGCCATTCTGTGCTCGACTGTTACTCATACGGTCAGTTTAAAGTCTGGTGACATCCCAGCCATGCGTGGCTGGGCACCATTTAATTCGAAGGGGCGTCCACAGCGCCATTTCGCAAAAACGGCAGGTGTCTCTGATTCAACTTCTCGTGAGTGTTTTTAGAAATGAATCATGATTATTTTTTTATTTAAGTTTGTTTCAATGTAGTTTTCTTCTCTGTGAACAGCCAGACAGTCAATTCACGGTATCTTCACGCTTTTTGAAATGAACGTTTTAAAAATCACCCCATATATGATACGTGTGGTTGTTTTCTAAATATGTCATAAATCACAAGCGTTTTATATTTTTTTGTTCAATTGACTTTCNTGTATGTAGCAAATACAACTTTAAATGTTATTTATATGCTAAGATATGAAAACAAGTTTTTTAGGGTGACAATTTCGAAATTTTAAAATGGTGGCCATAGAGGTATCTGAGCATATTGTAAACATCGATTTGTATATTCCTGATGGCACATGCTTAACGAAAACGTGTCACTGTGCTACTCTCCGTCATTACTGAACGAAAATGCACGTAACCTGGCTACAGCTGTATTCGTTCTCTTCTGTCTTACAGTTTTGAAATGTTTGGTTATATATCGTCTGACTGCACTGTCTTCAAAACCCTCGCTTTAAAGTCCACGTGTAAAGTGTACTGCACACTGCCGCATCTCTCTGTGGAGACTCTTATTTACGCCAGAGTGATCAATTTTGACTTGCCTGGGTTTCTTCCGACTCACGGTCAATGTTTTTCTGTGACCAGCCAGTTCAGAGTGTTCCAGGGGACTCCCTATCGCTGACCGACCAGTCATTATACCCTTCTCGCCGCCCATCCCAGGTGAGTCTACAGAGAGTTCGTTGGCTGGCTACTACATATTTAGTGTCTATGAAATCTCTACCCTTCATAATTAATACGTTCCTCTACCCCCTACCGAACTGCGTCGACTGAATATCGCAACATTCAAGCGCGCAGATGACCAGCAAGCAGTGCGTATTGGCGCAGCAAATATTTTCTGTGCGTTTTGCAAACAACGTATTTGGAAACTACTTGGCTACAAAAATAATGACACTACATGTGAAATTGTTTATTTTAGAAAGAAGAAATACAGTAAAGGTATTCAATTAAATTAACAATTACAAACCCATATTTTAAATAAAAAAAGTGAATATTATTTATTTGTTAAAAGACAGAGAAGCTTTGAAAATTAATGTTTCTAAGTGTAGTAAAATTTGATATAATATGCTTTCAGTATTACAGAAATAACCTAGGCAACTAGTTTGCAAAACATAAATGGAATAAATAAGAATTTACTGTGTGCGCACCACTAACATTTCATGGCTAGTAAAATTACTCGTGGTGTTGAGCGTGAATCAGAACAACAGCGGCAAACTGCGCTTCATATTACTTACGAAGAAATAATTTGAAAACACGTATTCGAACGACCACTGAAAATGCTTCCTAAGGGCCGTACGCTTTATTTAAGATAAAGTTAAATAACGAGTTTAAATTAAATATTATGGAAAGTATTTATTAATGGACAATGGTCTTCAGAACAGTGTGTAGTTAAAAAAATTTCTGCGGACACTGCAAATCCCGTCGCTGCTATTAAATATTGTCATTAAAAAATAAGGGTTGCAACCCTGTGTTCCGTACCATAACGTGATGCTGAAGCTTTATTGGTTTTCCAACGTAAAGTGTATTTAAATAGGTTGCCTTGTGTTATCGCCCTAATCCCCGGCATTTTCGAGGAATTTGTGCAATCAATTAATGGTTTTGAAGTTATTGCGTTAATTTATCAAATGCGTTGGGCTCTATGGTGATAACACAAGAAGACATTTTCCATTAATTTTAAGTAGCTGATTAATAATCCATTATCAAAAAACCAATAAAGATTCAGCATCACGAAATTTTATGCGGCAGCAGGGTTTCAGCTTGTGCTGCATTATGACAACTTTTGATGCCAAGGATTGTATTTGCAGACACTCCCCTCCCCACAAACCCTGCGACTAGAGCCGCTTAGAAATGTCCAAGGACAGCCAAGGATGATTCAGAACAGTCTAAACAGCAGACCGTTCTCTGCCAAAACATTACATATTCTCCGCCAATGACACAAGACAAGCAAGGAAGCAACTTCTAAGCGCGCAACACAATCTCCTAAATTCTTGCAGGCATCAATCCACAAAGTAGTAATGTTTAGCTGGTAAAAGCTTTTCAAGGCGTACAGCAGCTTTCGGTGATTCTGTCCATCCGCCGTCTACTAGTATAGGAAATGCCGTCAGTCCTGATACTGGCCGCAAATGTGAGAAAACACTTTCCAGATGGAGATAAAATTACGCTACGATTATGTAGAAACGAAAATGGAGAGAGACAGAAAGAATGGGATTAGAACACTGCGTCACAGTAGTTATTCTTTCAACTACACACTATCCTGAATATCAGTGTTCCATTTCTAATACTTTGAGTAATATACACAATAAACTATTGTTTTAACTACACCTTCAAAGGTGCGTATCACCCTTAGGAATCATTTGGACCATAGGTTTAATTGTTTTCTAATTATTTCTTCGCAAAGAATATGCAGGAGGGGTTTGTCGTGTTTGTTTCGATTCAGCCTATGTGGCGTTGCTACAGTCAGTTAACGGTTAATTGAGCAATTTGGAAAGCCCTGCTTAGGATCTACTTACCATATATTTGTTATATCCTTCCGCCATATGTAAAATTGACATTGCACGGGACTGATCACTATATTCATGCGTCATCCAGGTGAAACTATAGAACTGTTACAAGTGCAAATGTTTTACTAATGTGGAAATTAGTACTCTGATGTGTATGAAGTAAGAAAACCTTAATTCAGTTGACATGAATTTAAAAATTTTACACGCAATAGAACGCCAAGTGTTAAAAACTAACTTTAACGAATTCGCTGCCAACTTAACAACGAGCCAGCATGCTAGTATGCACTCATGAGCAGTTGAATTAGAGATGCCTTAGAGGGGCGGCGGCTTCTGTAACCCACAGAGAGGAGAAGGTTTCTGTGGCCCAGCGCTGACTTGGCGAGTGATCTGCTGCACTGTGACCTTGTGCCGGCCGCCACAACTGCCCTCCCAGCCTCCGCCCACCTACCACTATCATTATCCAGGAAGAGGAAGGGATGAGAAGCATTCATCAATAAGAACCTTTCAGAGACACACTGATTTGATAGTTACTATAATACTGGCCAGCATCGGTGGATGTACACACAAATGTCATAACAGCCATTTTGTTTTTTTGTTTTACTTTTGGCCACGCCTTCTTCTTTTACACATTAAGTCCTTTCCAATTTGCATACATATAAAAATTTTGGTCCAAGACAATCTTTTGCGATATATTTAATTTAAGATACCATAAAACAGAATTAAAACATTCACTAATTCTCCAAAACAATTCTACTGAACACATGCCATTTTAAAATGATATATCCCATGAAACGAGGGTATTACCCTCACCAATGCACCCATAGGACGCAGGAAATGCTCATGCATATTTACAAATATTACAAGCCACACAAACATACTCATTCATACTCTTAAATTATCCCAGCGTTCCAGATCACCAACTAATTGCAGTGCCCCACTGGTTTAAGTCCTGATTCCTATTTTTTCAATACAAAGTCCCGTGGTACTTACTCCATAAGTCCCACATTCATTAGTTCAGAGGCTAAGTTCCACTATGGGCATACAATAGCTAAGTCCCGCGTTTCACTCGTTCCGAGTCCAAGTCCTGCTCTGGGCGTCCAAAAACCAAGTCCCACATGTACTCGTTCGGAGACCAAGTCCCTCGTCATTGTACGCCAAGGCAGCTGTCTTTGACAGTGGTGGCTTGACTTGAGTCCGTGAACTCACGGCACGCACTCGACACGGTTGAACCAGGAAACACTCAACGCCTGTACGACTTCGGGAAAAAAACCCGAGTGCCCCATGAGTCCGGTTCCAACGATCTGGCCAGTATCAAACGCACAGTGATGCACAGTATCTTCGCCATTCTGTGCTCGACTGTTACTCATACGGTCAGTTTAAAGTCTGGTGACATCCCAGCCATGCGAGGCTGGGCACCATTTAATTCGAAGGGGCGTCCACAGCGCCATTTCGCAAAAACGGCAGGTGTCTCTGATTCAACTTCTCGTGAGTGTTTTCAGAAATGAATCATGATTATTTTTTTATTTAAGTTTGTTTCAATGTAGTTTTCTTCTCTGTGAACAGGCAGACAGTCAATTCACGGTATCTTCACGCTTTTTGAAATGAACGTTTTAAAAATCACCCCATGTATGATACGTGTGGTTGTTTTCTAAATATGTCATAAATCACAAGCGTTTTATATTTTTTTGTTCAATTGACTTTCAACTTATATTTTATTTTTAACTTATAGTATTTGTTCTATAATTAATACGAATTAAAACAAGGATAAAATATGTTTTTTGCTAATGCCCGGTAATAAACAGTTATCATGCAAAATATTATTAAGCTGGGTGCGCACGAATGCGGTGCGCTGTCCCTTTGGCGTAATTTCTTAAACTTTGTTAAGGTTTATTCTACTCAGAGGGAGAAGTTCAACGTTTTTAGTTTGGTAACTAAAATTTTTCGCCGCCAGGTAGCACTGTTGTAGCGTGTGTACGGCATTTTTTTCATGTTGTATGTAAGCAAATGGGATAATTGCAATTTTCATAAAATAAATGTAGTTGTGTAAAATCTTTGTAGTAGTTTTGTGTTAGACCCTACGTAAAGGATAAATTTTGTTAATCACACTAGAAAGGAAATAAAAGGAAATAATATTCATATATTTTTAATGGTATTATTTCGTAAATTGAACTAAGCAGAACGTAGACTTACATATACATACACACATACACACACACATATATATATATATATATACATAATTTCTTCATATGCCGCTGGCTAAAAAAATACATCTTTGGATCACCAGTGCTCTTTGTGGAGGAAATTTTACCTATGCCAGACCCTCCCATGAGAAATCTCGTTTTGTTCCTAACCTGAGTAGTATTAACTTTCACTTGGATAAGCTTTGTTTGCATGACGCGTACGAACAGCCTGGAAGTAGAAGTTAGCAGGACTTCAGGAAAGTTAGGTGTGACCACTAATGTAGCGTGCAGTCTATTCGCGGTTCCTTCACACTTTTTGAATAAAACATTTGAAAAAACACCCAATGTAGAACGTGTTTGGTTGTTCTCTAAATGTGTCATGTACCTCTAAATGTGTCATGTACCGCAAAAGTTGTATACTTGTGTTAACCTAAAAGAACCTAAATTTTTGGTTGAATTGCACTTTTACTTATATTTTATCTATAAATTATAATATTTCATTTGTAATTTACATGAACATAAATACCGAGAAAATATGTGTGTTGGTAAATGCATAGTAAAAAATTGTTATTATGCAAAATATTATTACACTAAGTGAGTATGATTGTGGTGCTTTGTTCCTTTGGTGTAATTTTTTAGACTGAGTGAAGCTTTGTTCGTATGAGTCGGAGGAATAACCTGTAAGTGTAATTCAGAAAAATATGAAGTAAGTAACCGTGAATGGATGATAGACTGTATGCGTGTGTGTGGTTNATTTTATCTATAAATTATAATATTTCATTTGTAATTTACATGAACATAAATACCGAGAAAATATGTGTGTTGGTAATGCATAGTAAAAAATAGTTATTATGCAAAATATTATTACACTAAGTGAGTATGATTGTGGTGCTTTGTTCCTTTGGTGTAATTTTTTAGACTGAGTGAAGCTTTGTTCGTATGAGTCGGAGGAATACCCTGTAAGTGTAATTCAGAAAAATATGAAGTAAGTAACCGTGAATGGATGATAGACTGTATGCGTGTGTGTGGTTGTTTGTGGAGGTGTCGCCTGCAGTCGCCCAACTACCCGGGCATGTACCCGCGCAACGTGACGTGCTACCTGACAGTGAGGCAGAAGGCGGTCCCCGGCTGCAAGCACGCCATGGTCGCCGTCAGACAGGAGAGCGAGCACAAGGTGCAGATCAAGCGTGCCGTGGCCGTCGCCAGCCTCAACAAGACGGGCAGGTCGCTGCGCGCGTGGGCCGACTGCACGGGCGAGCGCGACCACCTCATCTTCTACGACGGCGCCTCCACCGACGACCCGGTGCTCGTCAAGTTCTGCGGCGGCGACTGGCTGCCGCGCGTCGTCTCACGCGGCCCGGAGATGCTCGTCGCCTTCCACTCGTCGCCGTTTAGCGTGCCGCTGCACTCGGCCGGGCTGCCGTCGCCGCTGCGAGGGTTCGAGCTTGACGTCGACGTCGTCTTCAGCGACTCCGACTCGCTAGATTACTCTCGCGATCCTCGCAGGTCAGTCCTCGCTATACGCTATCCACGGTCAACTCAGCACTTTTAAGGCCCTGCTGAGATTTTCCTTTCAGCCAGTTTCTACATACCCACCAATTTGTAATATAAACATTGCCATATAACCAGTAAACAGAGTGCATACATTTCACAACTCTCAAAGGTTAACATCTGAGGCTGAAACAAAATACATTTATTAGGCTTAACGCCTGTTGTGAGGGCTTTGCAAAGTGCTCGCTTTATCGTGAATAGCCTATATTCTATAATAATTTGCTTCCATATTATTACGCTCTTCTCTTCAAAACTTTGAGCTGAGAGATTTAAGCGGCACTTAACATCGATGTCTGGTAAGCCGATGAGGGTAAAGTGAGGTGAGAATGGAGCGGTGCCGGAATGTAAGCGTGAGGGAAACGGGAGATCACCGAGAAAACCCGCCGGCCAGCGGCATTGTCCAGCACGATTCCTACTTGCGAAAATACGGGAGTGACCCGGCCGGGGATTGACTCCGGTTCGCCGTGGTCAGTCTCTTAAAAACTGTTTTAATTATCAACGACCATGTGCTTTTTGACTCCTTTGCTTTAAACGCATTACAGAACAAGAATGAATGTGAACAGCACATATGTAGCACTACTCAAGTGTAAACTGCCTGCCTCCCGTGGCATAGTCGGTTGGTGCGCCGCCGGTCTGGGGTGCAGGAGATTTTGAGTTCGAATGCCAGGTAAGGCATGGGTGTTAGTTAAAGTTAGGTCATAAGTTAGTTTATAAGCCGTTCCCTAGTAAGCCCTCGGGCATAACACCGGGGGACGTTAATAAGCCCTTTCTAGTCCAATCCAATCCAATTAACTCACTCCTTCAGAGAACGTATCACATATTTCAGGCATTGGGTGATAAATGCTGTTCGCGGATAATTAAGTACTTTCGAAATCGCTTCCCTTTGATTTACTTCATTCCCTCTTGATTTCTTTTGACCTTTGACTTGCTGTTTGGACCACACAACTATTCACTTTTATCTTTGCCGGGTTACAGGCAATCTGATTTACTTTTATTTTCCTTTGTTTTAAATTGCTTTACAATAACCTTCCTGGATGATTGTCCTACCTTCTCTCCTTTATTAATGTTATTATTTTCATGTAAGGCTACCTACAGGTATTCTAGGCTACTGACATGGTGCGTTGAGCCTGCTATCCTCCCAGTTCCGCAAACGTCCAGCCATTTCTAACTACCACTAAGAAATATACACTGGCACTAACTAATAACTTATGACTATTATATACCTTTACGATTATTCCCTCAGTTCTGACATGCAGTGGATAAAGGGGTCCTTAGATCTATTTCCGAACCCCATCCCTCTGTATTCATCTCTTTGATCCTGAACTTTGTCTAACGAATCATCGCCAAGGCGAACCAGGTTCAATCCTCGGCCGAGTCACTCCCGGATTTTTGCATGTGGAAATCGTGCCGGACGATTCCGACGGTCGGTGAGTTTTCTCGGGGATCTCCCGTTTCCCCGCCTCTTCATTCCAGCGCTGCTCCATGCTCTCCTCAATCAACCTAGTTGGCTCTCAAGATCTCGCTGTTAAGAGCCGCCCAAATCTCTTCACTCACTCACTCTAACGAATCATGTTTCCTGTTCTTGGCCTTTGTCTGTATCTTCCAGTCTCAATGGATGTGTTGTTGCTGTGAGAGGCGGGACTGACGCTGAGTGACTTGTGTGGCAGGTGCGAGTTCTGGGTGAACGCGACGAGCTCAGACCAGCCGGGCGAGGAGTCCTGGAACAGAGCCAGGGGTCGTGCTGGCCACGTGCTCAGCCCACGACACACGCTCCCTCCTAACACCACGTGCACGTACCGCTTCTGGGGGAAGGCCGGTGACCTCGTCTGGCTCTACT
>NQII01000327.1:651513-761583 GCA_002778355.1 Clitarchus hookeri | reverse complement strand
CGGCAAGAAGAAGAAGAAGAAAAGGCGGGACGGTGACTCCGTGGCGCCCCGGCGCGTGCCCACCGAGGAGCTTCTCCTCGACCCCTCCGGCTCGACGGGCTCCTCCTGACAGCAGGCGCAGTCGGTGGAGTTCATCCAGGTGGACCGGGAGACTACGGTGTGACGCCGTCCAGCCCCCGCGACCGTCGTCGACCCCTGTCGCTCGTGCTCGGTCCTCCTCCGGTCCCGACCCTCCGTGACGCCTGGTGCTTCCTGACCCTCCCGGTGTGATGCGGGACACTCCTCATGTCGCTCTTCTTTCGTGAGTCCCATTACAAGCTGTTCACAGTGAACTGAGCATTTTTGAATGCCCACAGTGTATTCCTCCGTCATTTGAATAGTTAACGTTGCCATGAGCCTGATCACATAACTCATTCGTCGGACATGTGTAACTGTGAAATCATTAGAAAAGTGACTGTTCGACTAATTTGCTCATTCTTACACTTCAATGCATCTAAAAAAAGACAGAGATCAAAATAAATGATTTCAGTATTCATTTTTAATTCTACGTTAAGACATGGAAATAATACCCCTCCGTCGTAGCCAACTTTACTGGGCTCATGCCAGTCAGTTTACCCGTCAAAATTCAAATGCAGGCAGGAACAGTGGCATTTTTAAAAGGTTGCTTTCAAAAGTGCTCTATTAACCGCAAAGAGCTTACACCTCAGAAGGTCCCGCCGACTCTGTGATCAAGGTGCATCGCCAGCTGAGCTGGGGTTGGTTCATGGTTTACGACTGGGGATCTGCAAAATTGGCTTTATGTTGTGGCTGCAGGCTAAACTTTGTGATGTTGTATGCTAGATTGTCTTCTGCTATTGAACAACTTGTGAATCACTTACTGAGGCATCTTGTAGCCAATAAGGTACTACGGTTGAGCAAACAATCTCCAATAAATTGGTCGAACAAGCAAATGATGATTTATGCTAACATAACAAAAGTTATGAAATAGTGGTCTAGTATCGTGTGGGCTCTCCTCTAGCCCAGCGAAGTGCAGCAACTCGTAGCATCGATTCCACAATTGGACGAAACACTTGTGTAGAGATGTTGACCCATGCCGTCTGTATAGCCACCCACAGCTTCCTACTATTTGTGGGTGAAGGGTCTCGGGTGAAAATTGACGTCCCCACCACAACCTATAAATACTCGATAGGGTTCATATCGGGCGAACGGGGTGGCCACATGAGTCGTTGAAATTCGCCATAATGCTCCTCCAACCAATTCTGAACAACTTAACATGGTGCATTATCTTGTAATATTCCATCGTAGTGGGGGTTCATCAAGTCCATGAAAGACTGCAAGTGGTCACCAAGCTGTTCAAAGATGTCAGAGCACAACTGATACAGGTATAGCACTTTCAAGACGCCACAGTATGGTGATGCCACCGGCTATTAACTTTACATACTGCTATCCCTTGACTTTTGGCATTTCATGTATATCCACCAGTGGCCAGTGAATTCACGAATTTCACTCAAGTCTGTATAAAGCAGTGAAGTCTAAAATGTTACACAATAATAACGCAAATTTTGCAGTTCTTCATTTATGACCACCTTGGCATGTATCCTAATTTATATTGACTTTTACCTACGCAAATCTCCCCCCGACGATTGGTCATGATCGTTTACCTTGCAAGCTGTGTGCTGTTGCTGGACCGTTGAACCGCGTAAACGACTGGAATTTCAGGGGCCTCGTACAAATACTGTGATCTGTGAACTGGGAAGTCGTCTCGGGCAAGACGGTTGCTCTATCGGAACCTCATCTTGGACTGCAAACCATGTCGGATGCTCCAAGACTGTTTCAACTAACTGCAGAATTGAGGTCGATAAACTTGTGTCTTGAACTCCCCTCGTGATACAAACTGATGTGCGGTGGTGTTGTTTGAACGACGAGAAATGAGCGAGTTATAATAAGTAGTTAGGTGTTTCGAGAGTTTATCAGTAATCTAATATCGTTATGTTGATCAACTCCAGNGAGCGAGTTATAATAAGTAGTTAGGTGTTTCGAGAGTTTATCAGTAATCTAATATCGTTATGTTGATCAACTCCAGAGTGTGTGTTTCGGAGACAATCCACGGAAAAATAATGTGTACTTAACGACATTACGAGTAATGCTATCGGAAAATGCACGAGTATAAATGAGAGTGCTTCAATTGTAGCGTTAGTTTTACTATGTTTTTACCAAAGTTACTTTACTTCTGTCTGCGCCAAAGAAATTATGTGAGCAAACCAGAAATCAAACATTTTTAGAACATGCAAACTTTCAGTTCCCATTTTATAAAAAAACTATATCATGTTCCAGTATGGTGTTCGTTGTACATAATAAAAAATTTTAAATAGTCAATTTAAAAATTCTAACTATATACATTGTACATTTCGTTTTAATGACTGCTTTGGCCAATACAGGGAANGAGCGAGTTATAATAAGTAGTTAGGTGTTTCGAGAGTTTATCAGTAATCTAATATCGTTATGTTGATCAACTCCAGTGTGTGTGTTTCGGAGACAATCCACGGAAAAATAATGTGTACTTAACGACATTACGAGTAATGCTATCGGAAAATGCATGAGTATAAATGAGAGTGCTTCAATTGTAGCGTTAGTTTTACTATGTTTTTACCAAAGTTACTTTACTTCTGTCTGCGCCAAAGAAATTATGTGAGCAAACCAGAAATCAAACATTTTTAGAACATGCAAACTTTCAGTTCCCATTTTATAAAAAAAAACTATATCATGTTCCAGTATGGTGTTCGTTGTACATAATAAAAAATTTTTAATAGTCAATTTAAAAATTCTAACTATATACATTGTACATTTCGTTTTAATGACTGCTTTGGCCAATACAGGGAANTAATAGTCAATTTAAAAATTCTAACTATATACATTGTACATTTCGTTTTAATGACTGCTTTGGCCAATACAGGGAATATTTTATTTGCAGTAGTGATTTACTAATGTAGAGTCATTGATTCTTAGCACTCTCGGCAATAAGTCTGTAATTGGATATGATGTGTCTGAAGAAATACTTATCACATTCCTTGTTAATTTTTTTCCATGTAACTATCGTGCTTGGAACGGCATTTATGCTACATTCAGTAAAAACTAAAATTATTTGCAGCAGTTTGGTTTAAGTGCTTTACGGATTAAGTTTAAGTGAACATTTATTTTCCTCAAAAGAAAAATCAAGTATGTTATTCCCTCATCTCTTACATTTTTCTGGTTATGTTTGAAAGGTAACGAAAGAAATTATGACGTGTCTGTGATTTAAACTCTCCAGACTTTCAGTAAATTTAAATTTCAAGAATTCTCTGTCTATAACATGAAAATTTGAATAAGGTTATAGTTTTCTCTTGTGCAGAGTGGGATTCATTGATTGGTATAATATGTTGATCCCTCGTAAATGATTATTAAATGTATAAATTAGATGTTTAACGTTTATATGTACAAATAACGCTGAAGTTACTAAGATTCGTATGATCATTTCATACACTTAGTTTATACAGCGTGGTGTCAATGTGGATGGACAAAATATGGCTTTGAGAAGTTGTCTTTCATGGAAAATGCTGAATAATCGTTGCATTACGTGCATTATTTCTCAAAAAAAANTATGGCTTTGAGAAGTTGTCTTTCATGGAAAATGCTGAATAATCGTTGCATTACGTGCATTATTTCTCAAAAAAAATTTGGTCTTCATCATTATTTAGTTTATCGGTCCAAGAAAAACTGTTTAAATATGAATATACTAGACTNAAAAAAAAATTTGGTCTTCATCATTATTTAGTTTATCGGTCCAAGAAAAACTGTTTAAATATGAATATACTGGACTCAAGCTCGAGATAAATACTCAGCCACGTGAAAAATAATTCATCCATCTTGAACAAGTCATGAAGGCATTTGGATATACAGCTTATTACACAACCAATGTGTCTCAGCCTGTCATGGACATGACAGAACGTATCCTGAAACACTTGTGTGTCTGTCATCCCTGACTTCCCTATACCTACCACAAGCACCTTGCTGTCTCACTCGTAAGGACTTTATCCCCAACAACGCATTCGCCACTGATAGGGTGAGATTTGAAGATCGTTCGCCATTTGTAATTTTGTTTTGTTCATGGAAGACGCCAGCTCACACGAGAGCCTATTTCTTGAAATTACTTATTTCTAAAATCTTCCAGTTCCTCGATCATTTTCTGATGTTTGTTACTTTATGGGCTTCCCATCTGGTTCTTGATTTTCGTGTAGTTCCATTCCCTGATCGCCCTCAATCGCAAGGCTCTAGTATCATTCGATCCTCTATTTCTTTCANTAGTTCCATTCCCTGATCGCCCTCAATCGCAAGGCTCTAGTATCATTCGATCCTCTATTTCTTTCACATACTCTTGTATTCACAAACGTTTTGAGAAAGAATCAGTAATGAGGTACTCGGCAACTGCAGCCGTCGTTCAAACATGTTTTGTAGAAGAAATTAATTTTGACAGGCGAAGCATGGGCTGGACCAAGAACGAGAACTGTGGTAGGTGTTCAGACACGTCGTATGATCCGAAAAGTGATACCAGTAGAATTCTTCATATCCAACGAGCCAGTAGTGGAGTTGCAAATTCTAGGCTTAAGAACATTTTTGTTTCCTACAGTCGCGCGTTTTAGAAAGACGAAGTTTCAATCTGATNACATACTCTTGTATTCACAAACGTTTTGAGAAAGAATCAGTAATGAGGTACTCGGCAACTGCAGCCGTCGTTCAAATATGTTTTGTAGAAGAAATTAATTTTGACAGGCGAAGCATGGGCTGGACCAAGAACGAGAACTGTGGTAGGTGTTCAGACACGTCGTATGATCCGAAAAGTGATACCAGTAGAATTCTTCAGATCCAACGAGCCAGTAGTGGATTTGCAAATTCTAGGCTTAAGAACATTTTTGTTTCCTACAGTCGCGCGTTTTAGAAAGACGAAGTTTCAATCTGATTGAAATGTTAATAAAGCAGTTTACGTTGGCAGCCGTAATGATGTTAGAAAGCCCAGGCAACGTGACGGGAATCGTGAGGCATAACCGTAGAATAGGCAAGTATGCAGAGGTGAAATATCGTAGACGCTCCTTTGATGTAGGCGTACCCATTCGCTGATTGGCCACGCGAGACCCTAGAAGAGGACATTTTGCATATAGACCATTCTCGGATCCTTCCAACTTTTCTGAAACCCTGCTAAAGTTCTGCTTCCAGGATATTCCTTCACCTTGTGCAAACAAAGCTTAACCGAGTTTGTAAAACTACACCAAAGGGACAACGCACCACATTCGCGCGCACTCAATGTAAAATATTTTGCATAAGAACTATTTCTTACTAGGCATTGCCAACGCACCTATATTCTCTCTCTTCTTATTCATATTAATTGTGAAAAAAAATATTATTTGTAGAGAGAATATAGGTAACAGTTAAATTCAACCAATAATAAGGTACTTTTATTTTAACACAAGTACAAAGCGCTTGTGATAACTGACATATTTAGGAAACAACCAGAAACGTAATACAAGCTGTGATTTTTCAAAGGCTTTATTCAAAACGTGTGAAGAAACCGCGAATAAGCTATAGTTGGCTAATGCTTCCTGCGAAAGATTCCCTGTTGGCTGGGGTGCGGCCTGGCAAGTAAACTACCTGGCCACAGAGTAGATAAGAATATAGAGGTGAAATAGTCCCTTATTTCCGTGAACTCCAGCAGCACATGCCAGCAAAATGGCATCAATAGCCACCAACATGTCGCAACGCCGTTTGCTAATCAGCGCCTGGTTAACTTACATGCCATCCGACAGCCCTGCGAGTAGAGAAAATCTCACATTGCGCAGGGTAGCCAACCACACACACAAACTCTAAATCTGAATCAGTGAGAATTTCACTTTTTAAATCAGTTTACAGTACTTTACTTATTCAGCAGCAACTTCTACCAATTTAACTGATGAATAAGTTAATAAAAATTCCCGTTTTGTTTCACTTATTGATTCAGTAACATTTTACACTGATTCTTCAACCATTTCATTCGTTATTTTCAGTGATTTGTTTTTTTACTGGTTGGTTAGTAAAACAGTGTGAATCAAATGAAATAACAACGCATAAATTAATAAAACCCATGAAAAATATTTTTTCAAAAGTCAGTTTCATCTTTAGTAATACCATTTTACAAGAAAATATTAAAATTTAGTATTTCATTCCATTTTTACGTCTTTCATTTCGTTTTCACGCATCATCATAGCGCTCGTTTTGAATGTTTAAACTGCAATAAATGGGACGAAGTGAACGCATTCATAGGTACTATTTGTTTTACAATTCCTTATGTTACTAATTTAACTAAAAACGAAAATAAAAGGAAAACGGTTTAAAGCTGCATACGTTTTATAAAGAATCTAACAGATATATTTTCCTTTTAGATATTAACGTTGGTCTGGTATTGTAACTAGTAAGGTAACTATCTTGGAGCGAGTGTGTTGGTGGTTCATATCCTGGTCACGGCGAATGTTTTTTTTTTTATTGCATTAAATTTCACAATATAAGCAGTGGCTATCGGAAATAAGTTTATTTCTTATTATGATTTGCCTGAATTCAATAAAAAAAAAACTTTTATTGGCCGCACGCAGTTGTCCGACAATAGTTCAATGAGTGAAATTATTTCACTGAAAGAACNTAAAAAAAAACTTTTATTGGCCGCACGCAGTTGTCCGACAATAGTTCAATGAGTGAAATTATTTCACTGAAAGAACCAGTGGTTTTCCACTGATTTTAAGTGGAGCCGTTTTCACTGAGTCGAGTAGTTCAATTTCACTGCGAATCAGTGGTTTTCCGCTGATTGGAATTTAGAGTGCACAACGCTCGTTCCCATTGCCTCGTGCAGCCAATCAGGGAACGAGTAGGACTACGTGCACATCAAAAGAACCGCCACGCAATTTCGTCTCTTTGTAATTATCTAACCTGTGACCAGGTGCTGAGCTGCGCTATGTTGCTAGGCAGGGACGCCATTTTGCTAGTATGTGCAGCTGGCGTTCGCGGTATACCTACAGTAGCTGTTTCGCTTCAGTGTTCTTAAGTGTTATGTGCCCGTAACATGCAATATGGTTCTGCAGTGGATTGTCGTTGTCTTCCGCAGTGTATAGAGGTGAGGCAGGAATGGAGCTCACATTCCCCTGGTGATAGATAATAACGCTCCCCACAACAATACTATTCATGAAATGTGAACCTAATTTAATTCGCTAGCTTATTCACCATGTACTAATCAATGATTCAGGTTAAACAGCCATTTGCAAACAGACCTACAAGTTTCGCGTTATTTTTCGAAGACGAGGTTACCCTTTAAGGAAAATTCCTAGTGAAAAGGGGCCGTGGTGGTGTAGTGGATAGACTACTCGCCTCCTACCTAGGCGAACCGTCTCACGGTGTGGTACTGGCCGCTGAAGCGTGAGGATTTTCTCGGGGTTCTCGTATTACGTACTCCGTCTTCATTCCTCCACTGCACCATCTCCATCTCATTTTCACCTCCTCGATGCTTCGGACAGGTCGGAAAGACAGGTGTATACCGTAGACTAAAGATGAAGTTGACCGATTTTCGTCTTCGTCGCATGTACCCAACATTCACTTGCTCGTCACCATTCCAACAGTCAAGGTTATATACATGGTCAACAGTGATGGACGTGTTAGTTCACGTTTAAATTTTCAACAGACTCACCTGTTATTAAGAATAAAAAACTCTGACCAATTAATTAACATTCTTGCTGCATTTAAACGAGGTTAGAGAAAGTATGCAAACACCTCAAAGCATTTATATGCACAGGCAGATGCACAGGCAGTGTTCTAGCCTCGCCTAATATCCGGGTTTGTTCTGGCAGTGCTATTGGCAGTAAAGCAGTCCAATGTTGGAGCATGCATAGTGGCTACTTTGCAGCTCGCATGTGCACTCTACGCGACCTTCCCTCTGCGGTGTATACCTGCCCAGTCTGAATACAGAAACAACGTGTGAGTTTGCACAGTCGATATTTATAATCCATTCACGGTTACTCCCAAATTCTCTGAAGCAGTGCTAAAGTTCTACTGTCTGGGTATTCCTCCCCCTCATGCAAAAACAGCTTAAACAAGTATAGAAAATCAAAGAGCCAACACACATAATTCGTACGCACTCAGTTTAATAATATTTTGCATAAAACCATTACTTAATAGGTAGGCTATTACCATCACACACATTTCTTCTCTGCTTTTATTCATATCAATTATATATGAAATATTGTAATTTATAGATCAAATATAACTAGTAGTCCAATATANTCTCTGCTTTTATTCATATCAATTATATATGAAATATTGTAATTTATAGATCAAATATAACTAGTAGTCCAATATAATATTTTCTTTTGTGTTAGCACAATTATAAAACGCTTGTAATGCTTGGAATATTTAGAAAACAATCAAACACGTCATACATTAATTGATTTTTCAAAGTTTTGAGTCAAAAAGTGTGAAGAAACTGCAAACCGTCTATACAGAAGTCACCTAACAGCAGGAGGTGACACTATAATCAATAATTTGCAAAATTGTAAAAATTATAAATTAATATCAACTTTTCATATTTTTATCCGTACATAAGTTTTGGCTTGTTGGGTTTTCGATTTGGTAATTTTAATTTAGCAATACTTTAAAGGGAAAATATTTTTGTGGAAGAAAACTAGTTACGTTTCCGAGTCCATCATGTTAATTCTCGAACTTTTAGTTCAAAGAAAAACAAAGTGTGTGGACCGCCGAGGTCGTTGTTAGGACTCTGCCACAATTGGGCAGATGCGTCTGTCCGAGCCGTTCGAGCGTGCTGTAAGTCAACGCAGATTCCCGATCACGACGAGCCTTGCGAGCTACAGTAACGTTTGATAATTGCAGTAGGAAAAACAGGTCGCCAATTTTTTTACGTTTCTATGTTACAATTTGCTGTCTGTTTTTTGGCATTTCGTTGCCGTATTTTATACTGTTTGGTATTGATGTTATAAGTAAAAAAATACTTCAGCCACACTGCAATACTCAGCCAACAAACCAGCTCTTCACATCGAAGCAACAAAGGAATCTATTATAATTTGTTCGCGGTTTCTTCGCACTTTTTGAATCAAAACTTTGAAACATCACCCCATGTATGACGTATTTTAGTTATTTCCTAAATGTGACATGTATCGCAAGCATTTTATACCTCTGTTAACACAGAAGTATCTTATTTTTAGTTAAATTAAAGTTTTACCAAAACTTTTTTATACGTCATAAAATTTAATTTATAATAAACATGAATACTAACAGTGAGAAATATCTGTGGTGGTAGTGCCTAGTAAAAAAATAGTTCTCGTGCTAAATGTTATAACAACTGAGTGCGCACGAAGCGGTGCTTTGTCCTTTTGTTTGGTGTAATTTTCTAGACTTAGTTAAGCTTAGTTTGATCGAGAGGGAGGGATATCCTGGAAGTAGAACTTCAGCAGGGCTTCAGAAAAGTGTGAAGTAATCGTGAATGGATTATAGCTATTAAATAGCTTTGACTGTTCGCAATTATTGGAAGGGCGTCGGTCCAGGAACGTTAACCAACAACAAACGCAAGAAGAAGCATTCGCGTTACTTTGGATGTATTATGCACACATCGTACCTTTTCGCGTGCTTTCTCATTTATGTGTCTAAACAAAGCATCTAATCGGCCTCGGCGATGAAGACGTCAGATGCCGTTGGTGCATTCCCGTCTTGTGCGATTTCGGAAGATGAAGTTTAGCCATCTCCAGTCGGTCAGCACCTCACCTCGCGTCTGCTCCTTCAGTTTTCTGACCTCACAGGTCGCGCGAACCAATCAAACGACGGCACAGTCAGCTCAGACAGATCAGACAGACGCATCTGCTCAGTTGTGGCAGGCGCCTTACTGCGCATGTCTTTTGTGAGTGATCATCACTAATACGCATGCGCGTTTTTACTTTCTACCAGTCATTTTTCATTATAATGTCCCAAAATAACAGGGCCGCAAAACCGATATAGGATTGCGGATGAATAAATGTTTTCATATTTTTAAATAACCTAACCTAAGTTAATCTCTAATGCTAGTTGAATAAGCGTTAACACGTGCATACGCCACTGCGCGACTGTCCACACACGCTTATGAATAAAACGCATCACTGAAAAAACACCGGTGCTGTTATATGTTGAATGGACGTGACACCATCATCATGAGTCCTCGAATAAATGTACTGTACAAGCTGTCCTGTATTGCTATCTCACGTATTTGGAGAGTGTCTAGAGCAGTAAAATAAAACCATTTATAAATACTTGTATCAGCTTTGCTTTACAAGTGATTGCTAAACGATTAACGGTATTCACAACAGTTAATTTGTTGGGTTTAATATTATAATGGTTTTTATATGTATGCGTGCGTGTCTTGGAAATACTGCTACACGAAACATAAAATATCGGTAATAAAATGCGTATTTCACAGGCGTGTATCAGGAATTTGTGAAAAACAGTTTGTTTTTATTTCGTAGGTTTAAAACCGCTACTTTTCTGAGTAGTGTGGAAATTCTGAACTTCATTCCTTACGGCTAGCTCGTGCCGTTTTCGTGTTCCTATTTTTTTTTTCCTGTGTATTCCTCTATTGTGAAGGGTATTAAAGAAATGGAAACGCCACTTAACTTCGGTTGCCAAATACTTTACACTGAGAACATTTCCGCCACATCACTGGGTGTAACATTGAACGATCAAACATTTTTACACGTATTGTGGCAATCTGTTACGTGCAGCTGATATACGTAAAGACCTTTTAATGAATTGTAAACACTAAGATGATATAATTTTCGTACTCTTGGCGAATTCTGAACGTTCTCGACGTAATCCAACGTATTGCTTGTGCAATGAGATTCTGAGGACACTGAAAAACATACTGTTGCTCTACTTACTATATTTCATTAAAAAAATTATTATTATGACAACGCAACGTAAATTTTTTATGGTAAATTCAGATCATAATTTTTTTTAAATGCTTTGCGTATATTCAATTTATTAGCTAATGTTGGTATTTTCCGTACTTGCGTTTCGTGTCAGTAATTGATTGTCGAAGTGCGGTAATTTTAAGTATGATGTATTTGTTGTAAGTTCATTTACATTATTTTAGGCTAATCTGGGTTGAATTTTATTCATATTCACACGTCGTAAATACCAATAAGAGGTGGTATTAAAATTAAAAAGTTATTATTTTCTTTTGGAGCCTTCACAATGACTGTACAATGTTCGCGATGTTACTCATCTTCAGTGTGCGGCAATTATACAGCTGTGTCCAGAATGTCGCGTGTGACGTGTGGGTATCTCTGAGCTAAGCCAGTGACCTCGAACCGGTTCTCTTCAAAGGTATCGATTATCGGACGGCCCCGTTTGACGTGAAATTCCGTCCGCCCGACACTACGTGTTGACTCCACCCCGACATCCACTCCCTCTTCAACACGGAGTAGTACATCTGCCTGACGGACTACCGGACATCTGATAGCAGGGCGCGGTGATTGAGTGCGAAGTAATATTCTCCGAACCCCTTTTGTCGAGCCTTCACCAGCAAACAAGCCCCTACAGCTCACACAAAAAAGAGAGAACTCTTCCCTATCCCGTGGCTAAGTGCGCCGGGCTACGATGACACCACGTCCACTTTAGCGCAGTAAACAACAGACAAGCAATATAGCGGCTGTGAAAGCCCGCCCGGGCACTTTCAATGAAAGCAGGACGTGTTTCGCATAGTGGGTATTTCCATGAAACAGGGTTGGAAGTGGAAAGTTAAATGTGTTTACTTGTGCTTATTAAACTTCCCTCCGTCGCCGCTTTGAAAGTACGAGGCATGAAGCCTATGAACCAACTGACGTATTAAAACACGGTACAAAAAATTACGTTAGAACAGTGATTATGTGCTTCGAACCTCGCATATTGAGCGCCAATGTCACTTTGACTTCGCCGCAATTATCGACATAATACATGTTTGCAAAGGCTATAACAAAACTTTCTATCGTCGTGAAAATTAGTGATGTAATTCAATAAACTGCTGCAATGAACTGCCAAAATATAGCGATGAACCCCAAGTACGTAGCGAAGGCGGATGATAGTACCACCACACTCACAACCTCAGAGCAGGTTCATGGTCCTTTCCTGTAACACTTATTGACATTGTGTTGCTTAATCTCAAATGTTTTTGGAAATATTTGACGAAATGTAATTTGAAATTCTATTTTCAGTGGCACGTAGCGGCCACAATTCTTTCTATCGCGAAATGGCGAAATTTATTTCTGCTGAGTTTCTCGTAAGGTATTACCTCCCGAAATTAACGCACTCGGTCCCGATTCACTCTGTATTTTTGACGCTAATTTCCGTTTTAAAAAAATGCGCTACCAAATTTTGGACAAACTATCAGAAAAATGATAGCATCGTGCTTCTTATTACTACAATTGTGTCTTTTTCAACCACGCGTCATCGATAGTTTAATGAGCGAAACTATATAAATATAAATATTAAAATTTCAGCACAAAAATATCCCTAGAATACTGTGAAAGTCAAAAGGGTCTAAAATTGTGATTTTACAATGTGCGTTTATACCGACACCCGAAAATTGAGTTTTGGTAACTTGGGTTTCGGAAAGTTACGTTTGCACGCGGTGTAAATGAAATGAAAGCGGAGTTTCGTTGCTCTTCGAAGCCTCAATTTGAAACTCAAATAAATTATTTAAAAAATATTTTACAATGTTAGAAAATATATGAGTAGAATGATTTGGCCGACTTTGGCACAACGGGACCCAGAACTGGAGCCAGAGCAGGCCGCCGCCATCTTGTAATATCCGTTTTCCCTTCGAAATTTATTGTTTTCTTCTCACAATTTTCTTTTTTCCCTTCACAATTTCCCGTTTTCCCATAAAGAAAAACGCACCGAGCCTCCCATTTGCAAAACGAGCCTCCGAAAGACACTTTCGAGACATTGGAAGGATTTGGGAGTCTCGCTTTTTGAGGGCAGAACTGTGGCGGCCATATTAGTTTTATAGGCTTAGGTAATGTCAAATCGATACACAAGGTCTAAGGCCTGGAGCCGGAGCTAGCCGTCCACCATCTTGATACTGTCAGCCATCTTGATCCCAATATTGTATCTGGGTGACCTTGACCATAACCCTGTTCCCGTGACAAGATGGCGGCGGTTGGTTTCGGCTCGGTCCCAGGTCCCATTCTGCCAAAGTCTGCTAAATCGTTATACTTATATGTAATCTTCTTTAACGCATAGCATAAATCGCACTTTTCTGATCATTTAGCTACGTTTTAATGAGTTCTGAATGTGGTAGAGACGGGTGCAGTGATCCACTGGAAGGTCCTCTACTTCTACTTCTACTCCTTATCTTACTGTCAGAGACAGCTAGCTCAATGTCTATTAGTTTGTTGATCCCTCTTTAGGAGGGTCAGTCCCTGTCGAATTATTTTTTATAGATTTTCTGCCACAAATTCAATTTGAGGAGTTGCACTACAATTTTTGGCACGACAAAGCATGAATAATACCTTCCTTAATGTTACACTTCCCTGCATTTCATATTTTCTAACTTGTAACAGCAGAGGTAAAATAATTGATTATTAAGTTTGAGCGACTACAGAGGTCTTAATAGCTACAGCAAACGAACAGAACAGGTTTCACAAAAATATAAGTTATACACTCTATGTCATGTCGTCCGAAAAAATCCATGCAAAATCCACGTTTGCGGGGAGTAGCCGAAAATTAAAAAATCCGAGATGGCGGGACACGGTCCCCTTTAAGGTGGTTTAACGATTGACTTAACAACAGCAGTAGACTGTGTGCTTAGAATTTAATTCGATAATGTCAAGGGTATTGGTTTATAACTGCAGTGTGCGGGTCGTGTACAGGCCAAGTGCGTTCTTGGCTTGGCTTAAGGTATCGTTATATTTTATATCTTGTGTACAAGTCAAGACGAAGTAGCCAATCAGCACAGCGACAGTTGTCGTGTCATAAAACGTACCCAATGAATTATTAAATCGAGTGACAGTATTCTCGTGTGCTTAGAGAACAGCTCCTCATGTTTTAGTTCTTGGAAGAGGTTATTAAATTTGCTTTTTTTTTTTTTACCTTTTTCATATTTATTGACGTAATTTCCCAATGTTGCCATCTCCATCCCCTTTTATAAGATATCGCGGGTTTTCCAAAACGATAACACAAATGGTAACTATGAATAATTAAAAAAATGCAAATAATCTTCAACCTTGTCCATTTCTTCCAGGTTACATCGGCTGCTTTGGTTCCCTACGATTGTTATCAATTATGATTAGCTAAACTTAACACTTGCTAGATCAATAGTAAACAACAAAATTTATTTTCCGTGTAATTATCGGGTCATAAGAACAAGACAAAATTCTTCAGTATTTAATTTTGAACAAACATTTACCGCGGAACCGAGGTGGCTGAGCGGTTAGCCTGTTCGCCTCCCACCTCGGCAAACCGAATTCAATCCACGGCCGGGTTACTCCTGGATTTTTGCATGTGGGGATCGTGCCGTAGGACGCCGCTGGTAGGCGGGTTTTCTCGGGGATCTCCCGTTTACCCACCCTTTCATTCTGGCGCTGCTCCTTGCTCACCTCAATAATCCTCATTGGCTCTCGAGACCTCGCTGTTAAAAGGGACTAGTCCCAGCCATTATGGATTTATGGAATTTTCGCCTTAACTTGCAATACAGATTTTATATTTTATTTTCGGCGTTGACAAGACATAGGGCATTGCTTTGCACATGTTCTAAAACATGTATTGCTATACTACCGTTGCCAGTATCATTTGTGTGAAGGCCGGCAACAAAAAAATTACTTATTTCTTGCCGGCTGTCACTAGACAAAAATTATTAATTGTGGTAGAGTTTTAAAAGTTTGCTAAAACTTTAGATAACAGTATTTATGCCATTTCGTGTGAAAAATTTTGTTGATCGTTCTTAAATGGAACTTATGGCAAAAACAGTGAAAATCCAATATTGCGGGGCCTGATCCCCATAAGAGCCACCCAAATCTCTTCACTCGTTCTATTCACTCGACCTTTACCACGAGCGAATCGGGTGCAAGCGCGCCCCTAGTGGCGACTTGTGTATTTACGTTCTCCATCTCACAAAGCACGTGCCATCTATTTCTGTTTTTCTCTCTCTTGAGTACATCACAATCAGTGCGTTTGTACCGACACCTGAAACCGGAGATTTGGTAACCTGCGTTTCGGAAAGCAGAGTTTGTGTACGGTATAAAAGTGAAGTTTCTCCGTGTCTCTATACCGAGGTTTGCAATTCAAGTTTCGCGTCGAATCTTAGGTTTCGTGTGCTGTATAAACATCGAAACGTCGGTTCCGTTTGTAAATATGGTGTTAAATGAACAACTAGGATATGTTGAAGTGTAAAACAAGATGTTTAATTTGTTTTAGAAAATGTGTGTAAATGCAGACTAATTATATCATATTTATATTGGTGCTAAAATAACTGATATACAATAAATATGTTGTATCTTGAAAAAAGAGTTACGAAATACCATTTATTAATTATGTTTTATCAAGCAATTTATGCAACTTTTAATAACTTTTTGTAATAGTTATGATTTTGTGTAAAATGTATTTCCTTTTGGTATCACCGTAACAAAAAGGATAAATTATTTTTCGTTGTTTTTATTCCAGTGATTTCCGGCATAAAATAACACATGAAACACAAGTTCCAAAAGGGAATTTCGTATGACGGTATAAACACTTCACTTAAAACCTTAGTTTGGAAAGTTGGGTTTCCAAATCTGAGGTTTCGGCTGACGGTTTAAACGTAGTGATTGTCGTCTAAAACAGAAGGGAAGGAAGATGGCGAATGTGTTTTACCGACGGATCCGCTGCGGTGAACTCCAGCATCACTCCTCTGAGTCTACTTCTTTCCACCTCTCAAAACGTTGTGTCCCTTGAGCACGGAGAAAAAAAAAACCTTTGAAGCTATTTTTATTTTTTTATTGAGTCCCGCCCCCTGGCGTTGCCTTAAAGCTAAAAAGAGCCATATCTTTTAACGAAATAACCCGGTTAGGCGGCGTATCTGTTTAGCACGTTAAGCCGTAAAAATAGAAACCGAACGCTGCCGGATCGAGTTGGACGACGGTGTTAAACGTAATTTAATTAAGTCAGCGAGCTGTGCCTCTTTTTATAGTCGCTACAAGCATCGCGCGATAAAATTAAGTAAGCGCTGATAAATATTTTAGCAGTGTTGGTGGCCGCCTGTAAGCCTTTAAGCGCCACGTGAGGAATATTTTACCTTGCTTACTCACGGCTTTCTTTTAGATCCGTCTAGCATAAACATATTTCATCTTCTCCAGTAAACTCTGATAGCTATGGATAGTTTCGTTCGTACGTAATTAATACTTAAAGAAACTGGAACCCAATTCAATGGCCCTCGTTTGCCGATATCTCGATATTTAGGTACTTCGTTGGTTACCATGTAAAAATACACTTTTATTACATACAAACTTTAATCGGATAAATATGTATGCCAAGTTCAAACAATCTTCTTAAATAATGTGATTGTGGAGCAGCGCTTGAATGGAAGGGCGGGGGAAACGGGAGATCCCCGAGAAAACCCGCCGACCAGTGGCATCGTCCGGCACGATTCCCACGTGCGAAAATCCGAAGGCGACCCCGCCTGGGATTGGACCCAGTTCGCCTAAGTGGGAGGCGAGTATTCTAACCACTACACCACCGCGGCCTTCTACTTCATTCGTGGTCGTTGCGTTATGTTCCCCGTTGTTTGTGAACTTTGTTTCAAGCACATCCACTGGCCGCATTTCTGCCTCACCCGGCGTTTCTCTTCATGTTGAAACAGTATCAAAACCCTTTGTGACTCAGAATTTGAGCATCGAGCCAGGAACATTTGAGTCAGGCCCCGCTAAAATGTATATATTTATTTATTTCATATATTTTTAGCCCTTCTTTGATACGCAATGTCGCAAGGATTTAACTACTTCAGTCACTCATGATGTATTAAAGCGTAAATAGATAGTTTAAAAAAAGAAATAAAATGTTTTACGTTTTAGATCTGCACATAAACTCGCTACATCCAGGTCCTTCAACAGAGGTGGGGATTATCGCTTGTTTTGTGTGCGCATTGCGTATACTCTGGCTGTGCGTTACAAAGTGGTCAAAGCACCAGAGAGTCGCATTAAAAAAATGTCAAGGTGCAGTTGCTTTGTAGCGCAGGCACACAGACGATGCAAATGTGACTCTTTGCGAGACTCGCAAAAGCAAACAATCAGCACGGCGCACTAGTGATTGCTCAGCGCGCTGGTCATATGCTCGTAAGCATAAGTATTCGACGAATCGTCTGCTTCGTACGTTTACCGTGTGTAATGGAAACTTCTAATCTTCAGTAGAAACCATTCGCAAGGAACACGCTGTAAAATCAAAAAGAGTAATTGGGCGTGTAACCTAAACTTGCATTGATCGNTAGAAACCATTCGCAAGGAACACGCTGTAAAATCAAAAAGAGTAATTGGGCGTGTAACCTAAACTTGCATTGATCGCATTTATAGTTTTGGGAATTTTTGTGTAATTCTTATAATTCTGCGCTAAAAAAAAAAAATCTGAATAAATTAATGTTAATATTTCAGATTGTGGTTAACTCTGTCATGTCATGATGTATTACTGGAACTTCAATTTTTTTTCTCAATTCACGATGAAAATTATATTTCCGTGTCATTTTATAATTAATTTTTACTTTAATTATATTAAACGTATGAATATTTGAACTTGACAAGTGACGTTATTTGGNGTCATTTTATAATTAATTTTTACTTTAATTATATTAAACGTATGAATATTTGAACTTGACAAGTGACGTTATTTGGTATTTTTGATATACCATGTGTAAATATTAATTCATAGATAATATTTGAACCACTAAAAATTTTATTTAAGAAAATTATAAAAAATTTTATGAACCATGTAGTTTTGTTAAGGACATTNTATTTGAACCACTAAAAATTTTATTTAAGAAAATTATAAAAAATTTTATGAACCATGTAGTTTTGTTAAGGACATTGCGTAACTAACAATATTTCAAATATTTAATTTAATATCTGCTCTTATAAAACTAACATTATTTTATTTCCCACGTCTCTTCGTCCTAACAGTCTTTGGTAATGCTAATTTTACATATGATCGAAGGATACGGAATGGGCAGACAAATAAATCTTAGGCAGGGTTTAAATTAAGCCATGAACAACCTATATCACGCATGCTATAAATATTATTTTGAAGCCCTTCAAAGTCGTTGAAAACTGCTTTCCTCAGACTGCTGAATCTTAAAACATGCTACCCAGACACGACAGTAGCCTGTACTGAACCACTAACTATATTCATGCGCTAAACAAGTGTAACTACGAAATCGGCGACGTTTAAAATGGTACTCTTATCTGTGTAAATGAGACATAAAATATTAAAAATAATTACAATGGCCGCAAATGTAAGTTACACCTCTGAATACGACGTAAAACAATGCGACTACTTTTCCTATTTCACTACCAGTCAGTGTGTCCATGAAAGTTTATGTTGTTAGGAGCAGTTTTTTTCTTCTTCTTCGTATGTTGAATTCTAAAATACTCAGTTTATCGTGAACCATGTATACCTTGAAAATACAACTTCGTCCTCGTCTCGTGTATGTGTGCGGACAGATGATAATCCGTGAGTTTTATTTGTCCATCGGCGCCAACTTCGGTTCTGTGTGGATGTGTGGGCGGATTACTCCGGTGACGTGTTGGTGGTTCCGTACTTGCTGGTGCGCTTGTCTCAACAGCCACATTTGTGATGCTACCTGCGGGAAAATCCTCGGCAGGTATAGGCTGTTTACGGNTGGTGCGCTTGTCTCAACAGCCACATTTGTGATGCTACCTGCGGGAAAATCCTCGGCAGGTATAGGCTGTTTACGGAAAACTGAGCACTTTTGAAAGACTTGCTTAAGGTCTACTTGTATGCACGTTGTGTATTCTTCCGCCTTATTTAAAACTGGCACTGCCATGTGCCTCATTGCTTTATTCATGCGTGGTGAAGCCAAACTTAGAAATTATCATAAAAGTTAATATTTTACAAATCTGCTCATTTTAAACACTTAGATGCATAAAAAAACCAAAAGAGAAAGAAATAATTTAAGTTATCCCAAATGGTTACCAAAAACATTTTATTCAACGTTTAGACATGGAACTAATTTCTCTCCAACGTTACCAACTTTAATTGGCGCCTGTTANTGGTGCGCTTGTCTCAACAGCCACATTTGTGATGCTACCTGCGGGAAAATCCTCGGCAGGTATAGGCTGTTTACGGTAAACTGAGCACTTTTGAAAGACTTGCTTAAGGTCTACTTGTATGCACGTTGTGTATTCTTCCGCCTTATTTAAAACTGGCACTGCCATGTGCCTCATCGCTTTATTCATGCGTGGTGAAGCCAAACTTAGAAATTATCATAAAAGTTAATATTTTACAAATCTGCTCATTTTAAACACTTAGATGCATAAAAAAACCAAAAGAGAAAGAAATAATTTAAGTTATCCCAAATGGTTACCAAAAAACATTTTATTCAACGTTTAGACATGGAACTAATTTCTCTCCAACGTTACCAACTTTAATTGGCGCCTGTTAATCAGTGCGCCCGTTAAAGTACATACAGGTTAGAGGAGTGTCATTTTTCTAAGGTTTGTTTCAAAAGTGCTCACTTTATCGTTAACAGGCTTTATAAGATGTTCCACTGCACAACGGACAACGAACGTGATCCCAGCTTGACGGCGCTGCATCCCATAGTACACGTGGCCTTCCCTGATTGGTGTGTTGGTCTCAGAGGACCCATGATCTGCCCATCACGACCACGATCCGTTGAATTTTTTCTTCTAGGGTTCACGAGGACACTCGTTTACGAAATCTCGGTGTAGACATAAGATCCATTCGTACTGATCTTTGCAGCAACTGTTCACGGTTATTCAGCACTTTTGAAATCTTTCTACGGGCACACTGACTGGCATGTTGGTAACGACGAAGAGAAATTAGTTCCATGCCTTAGCGTTGAATTAAAAATTTTAGGTTAACATTTGTAAATACTAACTGTGTTTCTTTGGCTTTCTGTTTTTTTTTTTATACATGCAGGTGTAAGAATGAGCAAATTTGTGAAAAATTGCTTTTCTAATAATTTTGCTGTTTGACTTGACCGACGCAGTAATAAAGTGATCAGGCCCATGGCAATATAAATTTTCCATATGGCGGAATAATACACACTGTGCATACAAGTAGAGCTTAAGCAGGGCTTTCTAAAGTGCTCAGTTTGTCGTGAAGAGCGTGCATTGTGTGTTCGGGCGTGACAAGCCAGTCATTATTGAGTGGTGAGGTAAGTGCCGCTGATTAGAACCAATGTTTAGCACTTTACTAAATGGAAGACTTTGACATTGGACTTTACGTTTCTGTTCTTTCTGCAGAATCACCGATACACAAGACAAACGTGAATTCAAAGTTCAGGCAAATCAAAATTGGTTTTGCAATATTCGTAGTAATGTTATTATGTTTATGTAAAACGTTATGTAACACCAGTGATTGTATATAATTCACCTGTTTATTGAATATGCCGATACATTTATATAAAAAATACTTTCAAACAAATAAATAAATCTTACTTTGTCTTGTTTGCAAGTGTCCACTCATATGCTTTTATGTGATATCAGTTAGTCATTTCTTTTATTTTGATAAGACAATATTACCATGGGCTTGGTTTCTGCATACCGAAATAAAAATCATCTCACAGTGAAAAAATTACATATGTTTCTTCAACCTAACCTCTGATTTATTCTCGGAAAAATGGCTGCTTGACCTTGAAATCAATTTTCAAAGTTTTGAAATCGTAAAGTCGAAAGTGCTGAACTTCAACTTTGGCAGTCCCATTGTGTAATGCTCCGTAGGAAACAACATGTTAGTAGGCAAAACGTTAAGTCAAAACGTAAAGACAAATATTAAAGTTTCCAACTGGGTAACGGCCTTGTATTATATAGTGACTTGCAGATGTCCGGTCACGCCATTTCCCTCATGATCGCTAGTCTGCAACCCATCACTGACTGTTCTTTAGCTGAGCGACAAAACAACGGCCTGGCAGCATATGGGCCGTCCCACAATCATCCGGTCTTCAGTCTTCGGTGACAGCAGTATGAACGCACCATACGATGTTTTTGAGAAAGCTGATAGCATTACCAATGTTGCGCGCGCATCTCTTCCTCTCCTTGCGATGACTCCGCTTCAACTTCAACCCAGGAAACTTTCCCAGATACCTGCTGGCTACAGTTGGTGTGTAATCATTTAAGTCTGAATTTGCGAAATAATTTATTAGCACCTCATTTGAAATGTCTCTTTCCCCTACCCCCCTTCAACAGTAATAATAAAACCCGACGCACCTCAGCACGTGGCATGAATACTAGAATTTTGTCACACTTTGACTGTAAATACGCCGTTTTCCCGAAAACGTTTAACTGTTAGTATTCGTTAATTGAGGCATGTTGATTAATAATCAACTATATAAGACAGACTCTGTACAAAAATTATTATTCTGTTAATCAAAAGCCCATTATATTGCCAACATCACTTCAAGACGTCCTAAATATACTATCTAGAGAAATGTAACTGAAAAATTTTAGCTTATTCTCGTGGAGTATACGATAATCGCGTCGGTAAACTGTTCCAAATTTATATTTTCGAAGGCTTCTACTTCCCTTCAAATTCATTTCAGGTACAAGTGTTATGCATATTTCATACGTAATTTTGCATAGTAAATTAACTCATCAAGTTTGTCAGCTCACATCAAACTCAACATATGCACACGCATTCGTTTGCTGCATCTGTTTTTGAACAAAGTAAGCTTAGACATATGCGATAGAAAAATATCTATAAGGATCACAAATATTTGCCGGTGCACCCACGAATCCCCACCGTAGAGATAAAATGGGACAGAGTGCTCATGCTAGCTGCGCTTAGCCACTCTGCCTGTCCCATGATTTTCTGCTAATAGAACTATCGAAATAAAAGTGAGTCGGTTTCAAGTGCCGGCTACCCTTTAAGCAGTTGAAATACCAACCTGTTATAAGTTATTTTGTATTAACTATGACGCTTGAGAAGTATGTGCCCACGATAAGAACCATTTCAGCTGCCACCACTCATTGCACGAATTTATTGAGTTCTGCAAAAAATTAATGACAAATAAAAAGAGATGAAGTATACAAATCACAAAGATGCAACACATAATGTAACGACAATCTGATATTTCTTACATATGTCAACATATCAAATATATAATACGTACGCTTCATCTATCGTAGCTTTAATGCATTTGCGATATATATTCCAATCAGTCAAGGAATTCGATTTATACATAATGGGGGGTCAGTTTAAAATTAGTACATAAACAGAAACACGTTCATCGCTGTTGGACATGTGACTTTTACAGTTGTACGGTGATACGGTGATAGGCGAGCCAAAGGCAGGGTTATGCGCAGAATTCATAAATTGGTCTATAGTCTTTTCACATTAAACTGAGCATTTCTAAGGATCTCCCAGCAAGCATAATAACTACATAGAACCTATATCTTATTGTGGTCTCATATGTTATCTTTTGAGAGCAATAAAAACGTTACACTGTGTTCATTAGTAACGTGGCAATTTTTGAATGATCAATTGGCAGAACCTGAAAGGAAGTTCTAAGCACCGCCTTGAAAAGTGCTCCCTTTACCGTGAATAGTCTATACCTCCATCTTCAGTCTCTGTTCCCCAGCGCTCCGTCGCGGTAACAGTTCCGAGCCTCGTTGGTATCCGTGATCACCATGTCGCCTCTAACCGCGGCACCGTGACGCGTGTCGCACAACTGATGAATGTGTCATGGGCTGGAATCAGACACTATCGCTTCAGCGGTAGGCCAAAGTTCTCCTGGTGGGGATCTTTCACTCGTGGAAAGCCTTGTCTCTGAGGCGTTTAACGCTCTGCCTCGCCTATTATGCACAAGCTCTTAGTTTTCGTGCCATTCCAGTTTCAGAGGTACTACTGGAGACGTTTCATTTACAATTTACTAGTTGTTTAATACTTTTACATATCATTTTCACTGTGTGTTATTTCCTGCTTTCAAAACGTCAAGAACGTATTGGTAAAGCACAAACATGTCCCTGACTTTTACAAAAAACAGATAAAGCACAATTAAAAAACGCACAAATATTCAACAACTCGTAACATGCAAATTTTCAATAACCGTATATTGCCAGTGATTACTGTGCATCCCGAGTTATGACGCAAATAAGAAGAATTTGTAGAAAAAAAGGGGGGGGCGTTAAGGCGTGCATTAAACTTCATACTGCTTAACGTAATTATAAACCACTGCTGACCCGCCCACTCTCGGTCGCGCTGCGGCTTCCGTTATCATTGTCTTGCCTGGAGTAATATTTCTCAAGAAATAGTGATACGTAGAAACATCCATAATAATGAAACACGATGGCCAAAAAATTAACGTGCTGCGTCGTTGTGTTCTTGCATTTGTTGCTTAGTTTATAATCCCGGCCTAAGTAGCGGTACACTCGAAATATATATCTGTGTTTAATTCCTGATTAGTGTTTAACTTTTTAATAATTTTTTTTCTCAGTTCTATGTAGAAATAATTGCTTAAACATGGACTGAGAAACAAGATTTAATTAATTCGTTGTTGTTTATAAGGTCGTAGTAACCATGTCTGCAGGGTAAATTGTGGAGTTAAATGTAAAATAACGGCTCGTGAGTAACGGTCTAAAGAGAGGGTGGATAAATTACTCGTTTTCTGCGAATGTATTGAGCGTTATTTTGTGAAATGCCAACAAAACTGCGACAATTCTGTGATTAGTCAGATGCAAGTTTTTTCAAGTCTATTTTCTCCGGAAGTCCCACTCACTAGGAATTTATTTACAAATTCTCCACTTCAGTGTATACGTGTACTGGAAAAACACGAATTGTTTAGTTTTCCCCATACATCTGAGGTAGTGTTCCTACATTGTACAGGAAAAACAAAAGAGCGGAGTGAAGTTCATAAGTAGAGGGATTATGGGGACTTTGGCACATCGGGACCTGGGACCGGGGCGTCGGAGTTGTTCGTGCTCTGTCATTCCGGTTGGCCAGTGGCCATAATGGATCCAGGTGACCTTGACATTGACCTTTGGCATTAACCCTTGTGACCTTTTACATTGACCCCAGTGACCTTTAATCGAAAAATTAAAAAAAATCCAAAAAATTCAAGATTTATAAACAAATTAAATAAAAAAATTATTTCAAAATTATTAAAAATCTATTTAAAAAAATTATTTTAAAAGAACTTAAATTTCCGTAGGTCTCCCACACTTTCCTCCTCCTATGCGCTTTCTAAATTCTTGGTAGGTGCAGTCCGCCATGTTGATAGGCGTCACAGCCACCGTCCGCCATCTTGGTTTTTTCGTTTGTGATTTGTTTATACATTACTGGTGTGTGTCTCTCACCTTAGTTCGACCGCCATCGTGGTTTTTATCGCTTGTGATTTGTACACAAATACGACAGATAATACCTGCACCTTTTTAACTATAATCAAACTGTAGTTATTTCCGATTTTTCGTTCATACCACTGAGACAAGCGAGATGTTCAAAACAATATATAAAGTTTAAAAATACTAGATTGTTTTGACAAGTGTAATTTATTTCAAAGCATTGATTTAAATAGTCTTAAGTTTTAAAAGTGACCTACTGGAGAGTTTAATAACCAACACGTAGGAATAGTCTTACTATAGCAGATACTAATTTAAGTTAAGTATAGATAACATGTCTGATGTTCGCGGATAATTTCTTCAAAACGTAGATGGCTTTCATTTTTCTACTGTGAATTTTTAGGTGCAAAGAAATGTACACAAACTATTTCACTGTACATATGTCTTCTCTTGCACTGTTCACATCTGACCTCGAAGGTCTACTATGCCACACTGCCAGTACTCTCTGTTTAAGATGTATGCCATTATGATACTAAAAACCATATGCTATGTCAAAATGAGTTGTCAGTAAAAACTAGTCAAAAACAGAATAGGTATTATTATGAAAATATAACAATGAGATTCGAATAAAAACATCCTCTTGCAAAGTGTTGAGTTTTAATGCTACCCCAGAAAGACCTTTGTCGTAGATCGTAGTTATTTTCAGCTCAAGAAAATTTAACTTATCTTTATATTCACTCTATAATTACAAATAATTTAAACTTCTACGAACAGTAAATGAGAACATGCAGAGTAAGAATAAGCTACAATGTAAAGGGAAGAAAACCAGGAAAGAGGAGAATACCCTTGCTCTAGATAACTACATTTAACAGTATTTTCAAGCTTTGTTGCTGTTATAGGTAAGTTTCAAATACTATATTAGAAGAAAACGATTTGAGAGGAGCGTGGCTGAATTTAAGGTAGGTCAAAAAATAAGAGTGAGCCTTTTTCAAGTGCCAGCTACCCTTTAAGCAGTTGAAATACCAACCTGTTATAAGTTATTTTATATTAGCTATGATGTTTGAGAAGTATGTGCCCACAAAAAGAACCATTTCAGCTGACGCCAGACATTGCACTAATTTATTGAGTACTGGAAAAAATTAATGACAAATACAAAGAGTTCAGGTATACAAATCACAAAGATACAACGCGTAATGTCACGACAATAGATATTTCTTAAATATGTCAACATATCAAATGCATAATACATATTTTTACAACACAATCAATCCACAAAGTATCTGTAACAGAAAAATCTAAAAAAAAAAAATGCATACACAGTGAAAAAATATTTTATTTACGAATAAACAATTGGCCTTCAGTTTCCAAAATATTTCCAGTGATTACTCTGGGATAAAGCATTGCAGATTTTTTATTTGGTAAAAATATTACTTACATAATAAGAAAAATTTTAACTAAAATTCCTAAACTGAGTATTTTACTTCAAACATAACTTCAGCTTCCTCCCTAACAGGTGTGTGCACTCACCAAAACTCATTTATTGAAACTAATGCAATCCTTTTCGCGGTAGGTGTAGACAGTAAAACAAACGGACACCTTTCGTGATTAGGCGGAATTCCCAGAAATGGTAAGCGACCCGATGCCTGTTTAGTAAATTCCTGTAACAATACAAATTTTATATTATTTCCATCCGATGCGCTACTCTTGTATGTAAGTGAACAAATTTGTAGGGTTACAGCATACGTATTCGTGATTCTTCTAAAATCTGAAACTCAAAAATGTTTGTTCCAACAACAATATTTTTCACTGCCCATTGTGTCGCCAAACGCTAGTATTTATCGTAGAAAATAAAACACAAATTATATTTGTTTCTACACATTTTAACGAAGCAAAATAATCATCTTCACGAAAACGCTAATAATACAGACCAGTAATTTTTATGTGAGAGCATTGTGGTTGCCAAGAACACAAATACGAACAATAAAAACTATTGTTTTATAAGTGCTACGCTTAATGACCCGTTTTAAAATACACGTCACTATAATATTTTGATGCCATAAAGTTTGGTTACAGAATTATAATTCTTATATATCTGGGCAAAAACATCAGTGAGACTTTAAGCATTGATGAAACACAATTCCCTACACATGCTTTTGCGTAAAAATTGTAGCCATTGCCAATTTATGATTCCAGTTTCGTTTTTCCACGTCTGCAAGAACAATATAAAATTGCTTACAAACATTGCCATGGGTCACGTTCATTTTTGTGATCATGATCAAAAGAAGTTACAAATTCAACATTTATCTCCTTTATTAAAAACAACACAAAAGGAAACGTGATAGAAAAATCTTCAAGTTTATAGATTTTTAAGTCAAGATAAAATATTATTTTGACAAAACATCAAAGAGTGCAGTAATCAGGAAGTAATGTGCCTCCGTCCCAACTCTCCGACCATGGAAATCGATTTCGACGCAGGCATGGCAGCAAAGAAGACTTCCACGTGGCCATTCTCTCTTCCTTCCGACGTTCTGGGCAGAATCCCGCTTTAACGGAACGTAAGAAGTTTATAAATATTGTAAGAGAAACGCCAATTAACAGCTACAGTATACGAAGTCACTGAGAGAAATGCCAATATTATTTGTTTGTATAGAGCAAAAAAATATGTTTTATTCCAGCCGATAAATATTTTGTTGAGTAAAGAAAACTTGAAAAGCAACAAAATTAATTTTTTTCATCTAACAAACTACATAATTGATTAAACAAAACCACTGTTTTGGGCCAAAATAAATTAAACTATGAGCATAAAGTTTTCTTGAATAAAATGAATATATTTGTTTGGTGACTCATTTGATTTCCTTTGTTCAAAAATACAGCTCGAAAATTTGTTTGCATTTTTGTAACGATTAGGAAAGTAACAGTGTTTGTTATTGCATTTATTAATGCTTAATAATGGTATAAACATCCTAATAAAACTAATTCAGCAGGAAACTAGAAAGTAAAGTTGTAAAACTTGAAACATTTAATTTGCGCACGTTGACCAGTATTAGATATATATATATATATGTATATATATAAATTGACGCGTCTCGCGTCCCGAAAGATATTTTTCGTCAGAAGACACACTCTGTCGAAACTCGCAGGCTGGCTACGGCAATAAATATTAAGGGTTTGGCGAGCGTGCTAGGATAATGGCGCCAGGATTCCAAGGCGTAATGAACACGTGGTGTAGGGGCTGCGTCTTGCAGCTACAAGGGGACGCTAAGCTCACACCAGCAGCTGCGTCTCTCCCGAGCCGGCTACCGCAATAAATGATGAGAGCTTTTGGCGAGCGTGCGAGAATAATAGCGATGCGATATCCGGAGGCAGAAGAAACACGGCGCCGACCAAGGGGCCACCAAGTGTCCCAGCATGTGCAGAGTGGAGCAGTAAACTTCAATGCCAGAATCGAGGGACGACGCTGGGCCCACGTGCGGGTAGCCGGAGCGCCGAACATGTTTTTACGATCCAGAGGACGCGGCGGTCAGCCCGGCCACGTGCAGAGATGATGCGAGTTTAATATGGCGAACGAGCATACAAAAACACAAGGAAGAGGAAGGAACGGGGCAGTCGGCCGATGTGAAGCGCGGAGTGTGGAGTGGCGCCGGGAGGAGCGCATTCGAGGGAAGGCATCGAGACATCAACACCGAAATTATACAAATAAACTTAAATCAACTTTTAAGAACGGTCTTAAAAAGTATTCACTTTACCATGAACAGTGTAAAGTAGTATAGTCTGTGAGTTAAGACTAGAAGCGGGGAATTGAAGACTAAGGAATTTATGGGCGCACACAGCCTCGCATTCCCAGCTTGACGAATGTACGGATAGAGAGGAGATATGAATGGAAAAGCGGGTTATGACGAAAACTGCTATGGAGAACTTTTCTGGCGACTGGCGAGTTTCCTCAGGGAGCTCCCGTCCTCGCACTCCACCACCACTCCATTCGGTTCTCATTCCACGTCTTTCCTCACTCGCAAAGCCGCCTGCGTGTACCGCTTAAGGCTCGCCTTCACATATTACGCACATATTTTTCATTTCCGTGTCAATATTTCAGTTTCAGAGGTATCATTGGAAATGTTTGGTAATATAAAATTTACAATTTACTAGTTGTTTCATACTTTTGTATATAATTTTCACTGCGCGTTATTTACTGCTTTCGAAAAGGCAGAAACGTATTGGTAAAATATAAATATGTTCCTGACTTATTTACAATTAGCAGATAACACGCGATGAAAATTAAGCAAAAACATATTAAACAACTCGTAAAATGTAAATTTCACATGATCGTACATTGTCCGTACTCAACATCCTATATTATGACACGAAAACCAAAAATTTCTGTAAAAAGAGGTGAAGCCAAGCCTTAACAAGCTCGTCAGCGTGTGCTACCCACCTCCACTCTCTACACAAACACACACAAAATAATTTATTTTCTGTGTCATGTGAAATAATTGCAGGTTGGCCACAGGGGAAGCGGCTACACTGAAGGCTAAACTCGTCAATGTGAAACGTTGTGGCAGCCATATTTAAGCACACTGTGACATGGATATCCGAGTGGACATATTCACGTTGTTACGCATCTGCAACTGGATGCAAACAAAAGTGAAATCCTGTCCTAAAAAAAAACAAGGTCCCGTGATTGTGTGGGCAGCTGGTGAAACGCTGTTAGTGAGGAAACGCCTACTATACACGTGAGTGGTTTTATTGCAAACACAGGAACAAACCCTGAGTGACATGAAAAACTAACATACGAAGTTTTTCCATGTTATCATACAATGTTTTTCCACAGGAAAATACATCACATATTTTCACATCAGAATTGTTGAAGACACATTTTATATACAAGTTAAGCAATGTCAACTTGAAAGTGTCATACAGAATATAAATTTGAATCAAATAAATGATATTTTATTAATAATGGAACTTAATTAAATAGAATGAACACTGAAATAAACTCAAATAAACCTTATTACGTACAAGTAATATTGAAATAAAACTTGCGATGTTCTCGTTTCGTTTGGTGTTGTATCATGCTCATGAGGTATTTATCCCCTTAAAGATAGGCAGAGGTGCTCAATACAAAAGAGGCAATCATCGAAATCAATCTTATTTTAACTGGCAGGATAATATGGTTTGGAACCCAAGACCTAAGAACTTTATGTTTTTATCTTCCAGAGAGTGTACAGAATCATAAGCGGTCATTTTAATCCATAGGTATTTTGTGGTCCTGCAATTTTCTCTTATTATTTTTGAGAACTTTGAAGTTGACTGGTTTCTTTCAGCGGAAGTGAAAGTCCTTTTCAGCTTGGCATTATCAATGAGTTTCTTCCAATCAGAAGGCACTAAAAGTTTTGGCCTTTTTTACCACGTTCTATGAGGGAAAGAAAACTGCGGCATGCGATTTTAAAAAATGTGATGTACTTCGATATATTAACATGATATACAGTAATTAGGTATCAGTACTATTTCGTAATGTTCCAGTTATTATTTTTCTCCGTACAGTGGTCTCACCACACGACCAGTATTCTTTCTTGGCCAGGGGAGTAATGTAATTAATGTTGAGATAACAAACTTAAATACGCATGAGCCGATTTCTTTGGACTCACGTTCGGCAACACTTCCACGCCATGAGAACATGCTAGCATTGTTACAAGACAAATTGTGAATAGTCAGATTATAACTGGCGCTGATAATGCACATCAGAGTGTATTTACAGTGGCATGAAGAGTATCTACTGCAAGTCAACACATGACAGGATGAACTTGGTGTTTTTGGAATCAGCGGTCATGGTTCTATAAGCTTGGCAAGCTTTATAGTAATGTGCATTGATTTCATCTTCATTTTTCGTTCTTCTTCATTTTGAATTAATGTCACCTGAGCATAACATCTATAATATTGCTTGCAGTGTGTTATTGCGGTGTGCCGAACCTCATATAAAATTCTCTCCTGAAAATGTACCCTTATTATACATATAAGGTAGAATTCGCAGGAATGTAAGGGTATTTGTCTTGCAATAACCGACAATTATGGTGACATTGAAATAAGGACTCAAACCAAGTTTAGACGAAGCATTCCTACTGTAGTGACTCGCTCCTTTGAGAAATATTTTACGTGCTCTGTGATTTTATTCCTAACGGTTGCGTCGATTGCGATCGGAGGATTTGAATGTGTTTCTTTTTTATTATTTTTATTTTTGAATACCAACTATCCACCTTTCGTTTTTATTAGAGCCTTTGTATTCGTAGTAGGACAATTCCAAGCGTGTTACGCAATGTTTCTTGGCAAATAGTTTTCCCATTCACGGTATAATCAAACAGGCCAGGCGTTTAGAGGTGGCATTTGTTTTACTGGGACACCTTTCTTTCGGCTCTCTCAAGTTGATAAATTTGAGTAGCATTATTGTCCGCTCACTATAATTCATATAGTAAAACTGGTTGTAAAATATTGAAGAAGGGTAAGGGAAAAGCATCTAGTCTTAGCACAATCATCTGAACAGCCTCTTGCGCTGGTTGGTGGAATATTCTGAATGACCTCGCCTTTCCCTCGCTTCGACGCGTAGGATTTCCCACTGTGTCTCGGCCGTTTACGAAAGTTTTCACTTTCTAAATCACTTGAAAATGCATCAATGTTTCGTAAGTGTTGAGCTATCCGCGAGACCAAACATCACAAAATGCTAGAGGCAAGGAAGCAAGCATTGACCTTCGCAGTGCAGCCAACATTCGATTGACAACCTGCAACGTTTTTCCACTTACGCAAAAGTTGAGTCGTACCCTTCTAATTATATTAATGATATCTAGTGTTTCTTTGGATAACTAACTAACGACATAGTTTCATCCAGCCAGTTGCACATAATGTTTTTCCATTAAAAACTAATTTGGGCAAAAAACTAACGTGTGACGTTTATCCAGACACGCATACTTGCTTCCAACATTTACCAATGTCCATTATTTTTCGACTTTTTTCAACAAGCCTTAAATTGACTGTAACCGTACAAAGTATATCAATGTTCGATCTGGCTTTTTATTTATTTCAACACATGCAGAAAATACCGTAAATTCCAGTCATTATAATAACACTGTTTATTTACATGCTATTCATGGTAATGTGAGCACTTTTGAAAGCCCTCTTCTAAGGAATAATAGTCAATAAATATATTTTATTTTAGCCTTAAACGTTAAATTCCAAGTGCGGTGGAATATACACACTGCATTTCTTACTTACATGGCAATATTTATTTAAAAAGGTGAATAAAGGATATAAAATGACTGAAGGGAAATGTAACTAGGGCCTCAAAAGTGCTCACTTTACCGTGAACATCCCATACTACATTTTTTACTGCACTGTGTTGAATATAAGTCACCTAAATCAGGAATTAAATTTCAGGGTGTAATTTTGCGTTAAAATAGAATATATTATTTGAGAAACGTCGTAAATCCACTTTTAAAAAAATTATTGCGTGCAGAATGAAAATAATGAGAAAACCTGGTATTATATCAAAAAAATAACACGAATACGTGAAATATCCTGGATTGTACGATCATTTTTAATTATTCTAGGTATTCAGAAACGTTTCGTGTTATGGACTTAAGGTACGTATTTCTCTGATAACGGCGACGCGAGTCCTGGACTTGTGTTGTTTCTGTTCTGAAGTTGAGGTATTTTTACGGCTCTTAAGTGTACTGCTACCAAATATTCATATTATACAGATATATATATATATATATATATATATATATATATATATATATATATANATATAAATAAATAAATAATACGAAATAGTATTCAACTGGTAGACATTATTTATAAGTACTCGTTCTTCGCATTAAGAAAAATTTTTCATCGTATAGTTTTTGCATTATGGCATGTAAGTAAAGTCACAATTTTCATTTTTATGACATAAAAATATAATGTATAAAACCGTTTAGAGAAAATTTAACAATGGTTACTGAAAAGTCGCCTCATAATTCATTTCGAGGTATGATAAGCAACATTAATTTTCCAAATGATCATAGACTGCTACAAATAAAAAATATACAATAATTGCTTTGTTTTCAGGAATTATTAAAAAACTAGCTTTTACCCGCGGCTTCGCTCACGTGGATATAGTAACAAACTTATAGGGAGAAATAACGGCATTTGTTAGTAGACAGACACTGATCATAAACACAGAACAGAGCACTAAAGTTGTCATTTTTTGGTGCTAGAATCGCTTTTTTACATAGCAACTCGTCGTCATTTATATTTCTTTGTAGATCTGGGTAAACGCTAGCAATCAGTTCCGTATCACTCTACTCCCAACTACTAAAATCCCCTGTCAGTGACACACAGCCATCGGCATCTGTTTCTAACCACCCATCTCCAATTTTTATTAGCGTATCAGTATAATGTATTGTATCAACGTCATTGTAGAGGTGCACTCTCATATTTGTCGTCAAGCTGAATTTGTTGACATTTGCCCATAAGCTTGAGGACTTGAGACAGGCTTTGATTTCATCTGCAGGTGTGCCCCTCTGAATCACCGATACAGTTTGGCGGAAGTCACCAGCCAGTAATACAGCAATTCCTCCCACAATGTCTGTATTGTTTCGTATATCCTGTAGAGTTAAGTTTAGGGCCTCTGTCGCTTTTTTGTGTGACATTGTGCTTTCGTCCCACACTAACAACTTAAATTGACGCAGCATTGTACCCCGAGCACTATTTTTACTAAAATTATTTTCCTGAGGGAATGAGATATTTTTTGGGATAAAGAATAGCCTATGTCACTTCCCGGCCTTCCAACTATCTCTGTGCAAAAAATCATGTTGATACGTCGCTCCGTTGCGACGTGAAAGAAGGACAAACAAACAAACAATAAACTTCCGCATTTATAATATTATATAGTTAGGATGCAAATATATTCCATGTGTTGATTTTAAGCTTTCTTCAAGTAACTCATCTTATGTCGTGTGAATTATATTATTTCGGTAAGTCATATAGTTTTTATTTTTACGTCCTAAAAACACTAGAATTTTTATTTTCCCTTGCAATTATGAAAAACATATGTGGTCTATTTTTATATGTGGAAATAGTACCTTTAAATATTGTGTACAATTTGAACAGAATTTCGTACAAATATAAAATAGTGAATTTTCTGTTGATCATCACCCTCTTTGCGGCTACCAAGTGCGGGACAGCCCGAGTTAAAAGATAGCGTTTAACGTGTTACATTATTTAGGATTGTCTCAACTACCTTTCACGATATGGCTTTCAAACAAAAAAGACTTTGTCCATTTTTTCCCGGACCACATTTATAGAAATATTCTTTTGCAAAATATTTAATATAGTCAATTTACGCTTACTTCAACTGTTCGCTGAAGCTATGTTAAAGTTCTTCCAGGATATTCCTCCACCTCATGTAAACAAAGCTATACCGAAGGGGCAACGAACCGCATTCTTGAGCACTCAGTGTAACAGCATTTTGGAAAAGAACTTTTTTCTTACTAGGCATTACCAGCACACATGTTTTTTTCTGTCTATGTTGTTCATATCAATTATAAATGAAATATTATAATCAATAGATTAAATATAAATAAAAGATTAATTTAACCAAAAATGAGGCACTTTTTCTATTAACACAAGTATAAAACAGTTGTGATATGTGATATATGATATATTTTAGAAACAATCAAGCACGTACTACATGGGGTGATTTTTCAAAGGTATGATTTTAAAATGTTAAGTAATCACAAATAGACTATACACTGGAAAATTCGGGTAAATTAAGATTTATAGGCATAACAAAGACACAAACTCTTATTAATTTACTGCTATTTGCTATGTTATAGCACGGTTCTTCTTTCCAAAGGACACAAAGTTTTATTTTTGAAAACGATACTATGAAAAGTAGCTGAGGCATGCTTAAAATCATTCGACATGTAAAACCCTATATTTCGCTAAGCCGGGTCCCTTAACATCGGTGGTCTTGAGAGGCTGTGAGGGTAAAGCGAGTTGAGTATGGAGTAGTGCCGGAATGCAAAGGCGGGGAAACGGGAGATCCCGGAGAAAACCCGCCAATCAGTGGCATCGACCGAAACGATTCCCACATGCGAATATCTGGAAGTAACCTTGCCGGGAATCGAGCCCGGTTATTTTGAAAATCTTTATTTGAACTAGAAGTTCTTATGTAATGCACCACAAGCTAGAGCCGATTACACACGAACAAATCAGTTCTAGACACAAATTTGTAGTGAATATTATAAAAATATACTACTCTTAGTTAATTTTTTGGATAAAGGAGTGGCGATAAAAGTATCCTTGCCTTTTTCAGTATTTATATCCTGGTTGTGGTTTCCTTTTATTTTATTGATGGAATGTAAAATACTCTTTCAGATTGCCGAAGTCACGTCACGAAATAGTTACATTATTTATTACTGACAAAAACTGCAGTAGTAATAAAATTTAAAAAAAGGGAAATTTTAGACGAAATCTATATTGGTCAAAAACACAAATAACGAAATATTTTCATGAATGAAGTTGAGTTATCTGAGTAAGTAATTCGCCCAAAAGAAGTCCAGAAGTATAAGTTATCGTAACACAAACGGAGATTGTACAGAGAGGTTTCTGGCTTTCGTATCCTATGCGGGAACGCACATGCTGAAGGATGTTTGAACCGAATCTAATAACGTAGCCTACGCTGTTATGGGGAAATGTCGTTGAGGAAACAACGTTACGAGGGAGTTAGGGGAGGGGGGGGAGTCAAGTCGAGCACAGGAGCTACTAAGTCTTTACTAGCACGTCACCGCCAACCACACCAGAACCCTTAACAGAATAAAAGCGCTTACAAAAAAAAAAACTAACAAACTTGCCGCGGGAGGTGAATCCCGAGGGACTCAAGCGAGAGTTGGGCAAGCTACACACCTGAAGGCTGTGACATACGTTGCAATCGAAACAAAGGAAGGCGAAAGTAGGCAGTCTTGATATTCGGAAGGGAAGGCTTTCGACGGGAAGAAATTTCAACTCTGTTGCACTCAGTGAGGGACTGGTAGCACTCCGAATCCTAGATCCCCATTACCAAACCGATCAGAGCCAAAGATCTGGGAGACAGTCTCGTGGTTAGTTAAGGACTTCTGAAATAAAATTATAAAAAATAGTCCCTACTAATTGCGTGTATTTTAACACGTCTACTAAAGTCAGTATTCAATCCACCAGAAATTGTAAGAATCCTCGTAATTTAGAATATCGGGTAAGTCAAGGATGTGCATGTCGTTTCTGGATCAACTTTTAGTTATTTTTCTTTGTAAACTGACCCCCCGAGTGACATCCCGCAGAAAAGTTGCTGTTATTGGCTTAGTATTTTTAAAAATTTACATATTTATAGACTGTTCAGGGTTAACTGAAAAAATTTGAAATCAACTTATGTAAGATGCTAATGCCCCTACCTGCATATATTTTAACGGGCACACTAAATGGCAAGCGCCCAGTAAGGTTGATAACGACGGAGGTAAACTAGTTTCATGTCTTAACGTTGAAGTAAAAGTGTTAGGTAAACGGTTATGAATACTAAAATTACGTATTTTGTTTTATATTTTTAATCCATATAAGTGTAGGAATGAACACATTTGTAAAACATTTACTTTTTTTTTTAATGATTTGGCAGTTTTACTTGGCCGACGCATGAGAAAAGTGATTAGATCTATGGCATGGCAATGTTAATTTTACATATGGTGGAAGAATACACACTGGACACACAAGTAGAACTTAAGAAGGGTTTTCAAAAGTTCGCAATTTACCGTGAACAACATATAATTAAAATTTAAAAAAAAAAATACCAACTTTGTTCTAAACACACTAATCAGTTTTTGTGTAAAAATATTTCTAGAAAGGAATAGGCATACATTTCAAAAGTTTTATTTTGAAAGGGTCTGTTCGACACGGAACCAACGATAGCTGTACTTCCAAACTAAGGCGGTCACCTAGCTGGATTAATTGTTACGTTTGAAATGCGGGAGAGATAAGAGCTACACTTCCACGTGCATCAAGTGATCCTTCGCCCTTACTCACGAGACTCTGAACTGGCGTGCAGTGCTCTCGTTTTGCGTGTACCTACGGGACTTTAAGCGATGACCCTATCGTTCTATTAGTGGAAAGTTGTGTGGTAATGTTCAATACAGGCTCATACCACAGTTCTGCTAGTGTCCGGGTGGTGTATGTTTTATAATAAGGCAGCCAAAAATAAATCCTTTTTAACTGTATTTAAGGGCTGCAAAATAATATTTATAGCATTGGTGTTATCTTAAGTCCTCGTCTGTGGTACGTATCATTTTCGTGAGATGGGTGCATTTTATATTTTCGCAAAAAAAAAAAAAAAAAAANCTGCAACGCAAAGTTCAAACACCACGTATGTAACCGCCTTAATGACGACTACATTTGAGGACAAGCTTTTACCCTATTGGCGTTAACTTACATACAGTCACTGTGTGCTGGTGGGTTCCCAGGCGATTAGATGGCCTTGCTCCCATGCTGAAACATAAAGCACTGGATTAAAAACAGTTAAGAGGATTCCGCCACACGAGTGCAGCCAGGGAGCGAAATCCGGGCGATATTGCGTGCACTACGGCTCACGATGGTGATATGGCTGCGCCCTATGCTAATGAAAGTCCTTCTGCAACCGCCAGAGTAATCGTACAGGCCAAGCATATCAGCACTAAGCTTTCGAGGTTAAATGTGTGTCTTCTAGGATTTGGAAGCTGGCGGTGAAAGAATAATATTAAGAGGGCAACAGAAGACTTTAAAATAATACCTATAAAACCCTGCCGTATCGGTAATAAAAATCATATTTGCCGAGAAATACAAATTCATACTTACGCCACATTCAATGTAATTGTTAAAGGGGAAACGATTTTGCTCTATAGCCGCGTCAGTCCGTTTGTTAATGGGCCATCATTAGAGCCAATCGTTTTAGCAGAATAATATCAGTGTTGGGTGGTTTTCAATACGCTACGTGGACACTTGTTAATTAATTAGATTAATTTTTTTGAGGTAATTGTAAATTGTATTGATTGAATTCATTAATTGTAACCAGCAAGTGATATCAATTTATTGTGAGATGTTAGGTCGGGAGAATTTTGTTTGTAGTTATTGTAAATAAAATTAGGAAATTTATAATTAAATATTTTATTTAATTAAGACATCCATCCCTTAACGAACCTGGTTTAGCTCACTGACTTCGAGATAAATTGTGGCAGTGCCATTTTACGCGGTAACACGAACATTCAAGCCTGGTCTACAATAAATTCGTAGTTCACGACTGTCGTAGAAGTCGCAGCGGTATTCGCAGTGCTGTACGAAAAGCTGTGTATAATTCCAGGTTCGCAACATTTTGTAAGAACCAACCACAAATTAAAAAAGAATAAATCCAAATTAATAGAACAAAATTATAACTGCCACTTCTTTGTAAACGTAAAACCAGTACGTAATTAAACAACTGTTGTAATTGACACATTCAAGAGTCAACGTATGTTGAGTCTGTTGTTATAAATAATGGGCAAATTTTCATTGTTGAATCGATATCAATCTGCGAACTCAGTAGTTTGGCGCTCGTGGTTGATCTGTCGTATTTAAAAGCTCTATAATATTTTACAAGTGTTTGCCGTATGTGGCTACGGTAGTCAGGGCGTGGGTAACACAGGTTTTATTTGTTCTTGTGTTCATGTTTATTTACATACTACTGAATGTTTTGACCCTTTGTATGGCTTTTTGATTGAGCATGTTGTATTTTTTACTAGTGCGCATTTTCGCACCAGCTTGTGGATGCAAACGCTTGTTATAAACGCTTGTGACCAGATTGATACCAACCCAGCCACGAGCATTCTCCTACAGAATCCATTCATTGCAATATGTACATTTCTAGCATTCAATTTGTTGAAGGAATTTTAATTGAATAAATATTACCATTTTAATATAATATATATGTTAGGCTTCGTAAAGTAAACCAAAAAGTGTTCTATAAAGTGCTTGCAACAAGCTACAATCGCGCTCCAAGCGATAGGCCTACAACTTGGCAATGCAGTGTATTTTTCATGTCTATATTCTGTTTACCCATTGTTGAAACTTATAATTTATTATACCCAATAAACACATTAAATTATGTATAAATCTGCTACTACGTCATACAACACCATCAAATTGTGTCACGAATAAAGCAAGGCTGTCCTGTGTACTTAAATGTATTTTCGTAAACGAGCAAATATTCTTATGTGTTTTGCTATCGTCGTCCTTTATCTACGGCCTCGACGATGTTTATTAGTTGGTCGTAGAAGTCGTAATTGCAGGACTTGGATTTCGACCAGTTGTACGACTAGCTCTCCACGACACTGTGAACCGCCCTGTGACTTCTGTTACGACCTACGACTACGACTTACAACCGCCGTTGTAGACCAGGCTTTAGTCTTTCTTTCCGTTTTTACGTTTTTCCTTTCGTTTTCACGTAATCATCACAGCCTCGGTTTGAAGGTTTAAACCGCATTAAATGTGATGGAGTACACTCATACGTACTATTTGTTTTAACAGTCCTAGTTTTATCAATTAAACTAAAAACTGAAAGGAAGGGCATAATATTTGAAGTTCGGTCTACATATATTTTCCCTTTTGTAGTTAATTTTGGCTTTTTAGCTCTATTGGTAAGATGAAGTTTTAAAATTGCGGTAGGGATGGCGCGAGTTAAATCCTGGCCACCCGAGTGGATTTTCTTTTTACTTTTTTTTGATTACATTAAATAGCGCAATATAAACAGTGACTATCGGAAATATGTTTATTTCTCGTAGTTATTAGGCTAAATTTAATAAAAATAATATTTAATTTGTCTTACGCTGTTGGCTGTTACTTATTCAATAAGTGAAATGGTTTTACTTAAACACCCAGTTGTTTTCCACTGATTCTTAGTAGAGCCATTTTCGCTAATTGTAGTATTGAATTTCAATTAGAATCAGTTGTTTTCCACTGACGAGAATTTAGAATGTGTACGATGTATACTAACTATAAAAATATACTTGTGGTTTTCTTTTTTGCAGACTTAATTTATTGGCTTCGGCGACAACGAAAAATAAAGAAGCAGGGCTGACGGTCAATGTGGATTGCAAACCACACCGACTCCGCGTCATAAATTAAGTAATGCCAGTTTGACAAACACGAAACATAACAAGTCCGATTTCATTGTCATATAAACATAACGCTGAGCAATCACGGCCTCTGAACTCTCTGGAAGACGTTCAAACGTAGCCTCTGACGGGCGAAGGTACATTGCACCATAGTTGAAGCGGGTTCGATTCCCGGAGAGGTCACTCCCAGATTTTCGCACGTGGCAATCGTGCCAGAAGAAGCCGCTGTTTGGCGGGTTTTCTAGGCGATCACCCGTTTCTCCGGCCCTTGCATTCTGGCGCTGCCCCATACTCAACTCACTTCACCCTCGTCGGTTCTCAAGACCTCTATGTTAATAGAAGCTCGAAACTCTCCGTTCCACTACATATTACTATAAAAATATGTGCTCCATATTAAGGACATAAATATGAAAACATAATAAAATAAATTAGAAACAAATAATTTTTGTTATTCTAAATTCTCTTAAGCTCCTGTAACACTGTCAGATATTCTCATTCGAATATATTTTACAATAAAATTTCAAGACGAAATACAACCATCAAGTTTACCCATCAAACAAATGTTGTCAAATAAACTTTAATGTGTTTGAAATATGTCACTCTTAAAGTGTTTTGTTTGACCAACGTGATCTAATTTTTACATAAAAATATGTTTCACATAGGGACACTGCTGTTATGTTACCATGCGGCCCATTACGAGTAGTAGTTCTTTATGGACTTTGTAATTTATTTTCACCTAAAAACTGAATTCTAGATTTACTTATCATGCATATTTACTGTAAGATGAAAATAACTGCCTTTTGAATTTCTACTATTTTGGTTCAATATGCACTCTCAACTCCATTTCACATCATGATAGATATTACATAAATAAATTATCGCCATAACCATATTTCGTTTCTAGTTTGGCTGCCAATTTAAAGTTTATTGGAGTCAGAAATAACCGATTTTTTTTGCACGGTTCTGACAGGCTGAACTAATCAAAACATTCAAGAAATTTTAGAGCAGGTCCTATATATAAAATATTCTATGGAAACTGGAGCCACTCAACTTTCTCAGGTAAATATTGCGAGGTTTATAATATTTCGGTGATTTCGCAGCCTTCCAACTTAATTTGATCAAACTTATTTTAATATTTCTTCTATCATTAAATTTCTTTTACTTGTGTTTGGCAATATANTGGCGAGAAAATTTGACAGCGTGAGGCTTCACACCAAGTCATTAACTACGACTTTATGTTGCGAAGAAAAACAAATTGCAGTTTGGTCATCTGTCATTAGAAGATAAAAAAGTTGCTCAGCCAAAGCTCTTGTGCGGACTCTCCTGGCGATGGCGATCTGGCGAGAGCAACGATTAAAACAAATGGTTCCGTCTCGCGAGCCTGTCGGGCGGAGATCTCCGGCAGCCATCCTTCAGTCCCTCCGAGGGACTCTCTCGGGAGAGACTACTGACGAGCATTGTGTCTTCAACCCTGACCCGGCCCGCCATCAACCTGGACGAGAAAAAACGACGACTTTTAAAGTGTTGGCCAAGAAAATATTTGTTATTTTATCATTGTTCCGCACTCTGTTTAACTTGTAGGCATTATCTGTGGCTACATTACAACTTATAATTTTTTTTATATCGCATGGTTTTTACAAAATGGCATGTCAAAGTAAACATTTTACAGCTTTTAAAATAAACCAAACTACTTGTAGAAAAATGGAACAAAATAACAACGACAAACAATAGTCAAGGAAACATCAATACAGGAAAAAATAGGAAAAAAGCTTTCATACAGGTGCAAATAAAAAGCAAACCTATTGGACAAATCATATATAGGAGACAACACAAGACCTGTTGATTTTAAGTTCTTTGTTGTCTTGTTCTGTGGTTGTTATTTGTTTATAAAGTTCTATCATTAAATTTCTTTTACTTGTGTTTGGCAATATACACAGTCCATTTAAACTAACAAAGTAATGAGTTTTTGTTGAGACCAAACATTTTGTCATTGGGAACACATTAACTTTTGCTCTACCAACTAATGATAACGTTGAATCATCGTGACTCTTTTCATGTGACAACAAAATATGCATTTAAAGGGTATGCTTGGAACAACTTTTTTCCAGTTTAATCTACTTTATCACTGACGCAGTATTGTAACACAATAATGCGGGCCCCCGCGTTACTCACTGTGTGCAACGGTGCTTACGAAATGTAAAATGGCTTACTTTGGACCACCATACAGTAACATTTATTCCATTTGACGACCCCAAAAGCTAACGGGGTTCTATTCCCGAGGAAGACACGTGGTTAAGGACTCAGAATAAGCAAGCACAGAAATACAATAAGGGACAAAACGGCGAGAAGGTCCTTTTGATGTGCGGGTACTGATTCTCTGATTGGCTTCATGATACTCTCGAAACGGACCCTGCTTCTGATTGGTTGAATAATTTCACACTATATATTTTATTGGTTTAGCTGGCACCTGGGAAATCTATCAGTAGGATCTGATCGCTCAAGGACGTTCTGCACGCTAAAAATGAAGGAGTGAAATATTACTACTCTGTAACTGTTGAAATCCCATTGACTGTATTTCGCGCATTTGATTATGATGTATTACTTATTTGTATAATAGGCATGTCGTTTGTATAGTTAGTAAGTTATTAACAATATTTAATAATCAAAAATGCATTTTAAATACTGATAAATAATAAGGGAATTCCATGTTTATAAAAATTTGAGCGTTTTTAAAAATTAAAATTCAGAAACATCTCTATTTGTATCATATATAAAAAACAGCAATGTTGGCAAGAGCATTAATGAAAGTAGTTATTTTACTTTAGGTATTGTTAAAATTTCGATATTTAAAGTTATAGCCACTGAAGCTTTTATTGACAAATTGTTTCTAACTATTTTACGTTTTCACTTAATCAACACACAAAAAATATTCCTTAAGTACTTGGCATTATGAACACCTGGTGGACCAATACAGAGTGAACTTAGAAGAAGCGTAGTAAGGCTGTCGAAAGTGACGTTACTGCAAGTTCAAGATGACAATTGCAAGACTATTGTGGTGGTGCGTTCAGGTTGATATAGCATTATACGTAGCATTTCTTCTTCGGTTTTGTAGTGTATTCTGTGGTAAGGAACTGCACCATTATTGTAGCTTGAAATTGGAACAACAATTACAACTGGTAAACCAGTTGCAGAGCAGCGACAAAATAGGTAAGTGTACAGAATTGGAATGGAGCAGTAGTTCCTTTAATTTTGGCTTATCCATTCGCTGATTTGCTGCACGAGGTTAGGGGCTCGGCCCTTGTGTCTTATTGGCCATTGTGTGCTGTAAAAGATTCCCCATCGGCTTAGCTGCCGACTGACGAATAATTTACCAGGCGCTGATTGGCGAACGATGTTCCGACGTACTACTGGACAGTGACAGCATTTTGCTGGTGTGTGCGGCTGGATTTTGCGGTGTAAGCTGCTGTTCACCTCTGTAAACTTAAGTATTCTGTGTTACAGCTGATATGAAGAGAACCAAACTAATTCTCCTATTTACCCCAGCTGAGATATTCTAGGATATAAATAACCACAGGATGTGAATTATGCTACAGAAAAAACGAAGTACTGTAGTTACAAAATTTCTCCTCGATCAGTTTTGGAGCAAGTTTTTCAATAGCGACAAAAACAAACTCTATTTTAACTGACTTTCGCAAGTGACGTCATCGAACAGCGAAACAAGTAACTTGCTAGCGATCGCAACTCGTATTTCTCCGGCGGTGGTGTAGTGGTCAGACTACTCGCCTCCCACCAAGGCGAACCGGTTTCAATTCCCGGTGGAGTCGTCCCCGGAATTTTTGCATATGGGAATTGTGGCTAACGATTCCACTGGTGGACGGATTTTCTCGGGGATGTCCCGTTTACCCCGCCCCTGCATTTTGGCGCTGACCCATACTCACCTCGCTTCACCCTCGTCTACCCTCAAGATCTCGAAGTTAAGAGCCACCCAAATCGTTTCACTCGCTCACTCCTCATCTCTTTCACTCTATTTACTTATGTGTATGAGTCTCAAGAGAAAAATCAATGGCTAGCGTTTAGTTTACGCTTTTGATTGAAACAATTTTCGCGTTTCTGCACTCAGTGGTAAATTCAAGAGGAGGTGTGATGGAGGAGGGACTAACGGGTCCGAACCCTTGCCTCGAAACATTTGGAATGGGAGACGTTTCATTGTTTCCCTTATTGTAACATTTTATAAATTTGCATTAAGTATATAATATGTTTTTTAGTTTTTCTTTATTATCAAAGAGTGATGAATAATTAAAATGTGAATTATTAAAATAAAATAGGGCAAAAGTTTAAAATTAAAAAAATTTATCTCGGTTTATGTCCCTACCCTGCACCCCCTGAAGGGAAAAAAAGTTATATTTGGCATTGTACAGACCATAATGAGAATAATTTTTCCATCGGGATTGCGTAGGCGCGATCGTAGTTTTTCCGGAGGACAAAATTCGATGGTAGGCACGTGCTTAATGAGAAGAGTAGCTGCGCGGGTAAGTGTGGGTAGTTGCGTGGCCGACCGGCAATAACTCAGTGGCGCGTGGCTGCACAGTAATATTGTTGCTGCAGCCGGGCGCAGCGGTGCCTGCAGGTGACGACGGACGGGAGCTACTACGCTCGCGGCAGTTGGCAGTACTTGATATATGCCGTGGGTACCCGCCCTCCACCCCCCGGCCCCTTGTAATCGTATAACCCTTGGAATTACTGGCCGGGGTAGACAGGAGTGTGTACCGGGGGTAGCACACCCCTCGCTCGGCAACGGCATGGCGGGTAACACGATATAGGAGAACGGCCCCCTCGGCTGGGGAGGGGGAGGGGCTGGGAGCCTCAGCACACAGGACTATTATGTCGCCCGAGCGAATCGAGTAATAATGCTGTCTGTCGCAAACGACATGGCGATGTCGGAGTCCCCCAAGACGAGCTCGGCTCCGAGCGGGGTTGATTATCTGCTCCGTTTGTCATCGGGAGACACTGCAATTCTCTACGCAGAAGTTCCGCAGCTTTGAAACTCCTTTTCATTTATTATATGTAACAACCCATGTATGACGCGTTTGGTTGATTCCTAAATATTCCATGTATCACAGTTTCATTAAAGCATCTTATTTTTGGTTAAATTGAGCTTTTACTTATATTTTATCTATCAATTACCATACTTCAGTTATAATTAATATGAATAAAATCAGAGAGAAAAAAGGTGTGCTGGTAATGCCGAGCAATAAATAATTCTTACTCAAAACATTATTACACTGAGTGCGCACGAATGGTGCACTGTCGCTTTGGTGTAATTTTCTACGTTCGAGTAACCTTTGTTTGCATGAAACGAAGAAAAATTCTGGAACTATAACTTCAGCTGGGCTTCAGAAAAGTAGGAAGTAACCGTGAATGGACTATAAAACTATATTAAGAATATTGGATTTTATTTACACACAAACTCGTCAGGAGATTATAATTTTCTTTAAATTGTATGATACGCAATAATGTTTTGTGGAGTTTTGCATACAATCTGTACTGAAAAATTATGTTCATTTCTTTAACTTGTTGAAGAAAGTAACTTGGGTGCATACATAAAAAATATATTATTTTCGTACTGGTGAGTAATTTTTAGGCATTAAATTTTAGTGCATCAGGTTTCAATTTTTTTATTTTTTTCAGAAATCAGTTAGAGATCTTAAATATTAAAATTTGGCAAATCAATTATTTTATCAGAAATGTAATTCAAACGTGAATTTCTTCTTATGAATTGCGATAGATGGGTGCTATGAACCCTGCTTGGGTTTACAGTAGCACACATCCCTCACCACCAGCGGAATTGTCCGAGAATCCATCGCGTATGATCATCGATCTTCGCTGGTATAGGCTGTTCATGGTTATTTGAACACTTTTGAAATCTACATTTGAAAAATTTCACTGTCCCTACCTGCATGCATTTCAAGAAGCACACACTGACCGGCATGTGCCCAGTAAAGTTGGCAACGATGGAGTGAAAGTTGTTCCATCTCAAAACGTTTAATTAAAATTGTTAGGCAGACATTTTTAAATTATTAAATTATTTATTCTTCTTTCTTTTTTTAAATATATGTACGTGTAAGAATTTGCATATTTGTAAACTATTTGCTTTCCTAATAATTTCACAATTTCACTTGACTGGCGCATGAATGGCCAAGTTAATTATACATATGGTGAAAGAATACACAATGTGCATACAAGTAGATCTCGAGCAGGGCTTTCGAAAGAGCACACTTTACCGTGAACAACCTAAACTTAATTTGCCGTATTTCTGAGTTAGAGCTGCGCGAGCATTGCCCTGATGCAATGTATTTCAATAAATTCTGTTGTCTCTACCATTAAACGAATTAAATATATTCCAGTCAAATGTACATTTCTTGGAACGCAAAGTTTTGTGCTATAAGTACACCTAACTGAACGATCGACACTGCAGTATAATTCTGGAAACATTCGTTATACAAACGTTGGTTATTCGTATAATCCAGTTGTAGTGACGTTTTCTGTAAGTTCTTAAAATTCGGATGGAATGCATTTTTTTCAGGCAGTTGTTTCAAATGAACTCAAGGTAAATTTGGAACTTCATAAACAATGATTTTTTTTAATGACACTTTGTAACTTGAAGACTGGCAAGGCAAATAACAAACCCACATATACAGACATCTAAATAACAATGAAACAATGAGTGTTTAATAAAATAAAAATTAACATCCCGTAAACTTATTTCTTATGCCAGTTTTTACAAAAAAAAAGCACTATTGCTGCAAGCATTGACAATATGGAGTTACTTTCCGTTTTGCATGGTATATTGTAACACACTAAATGTTCGTTTTAACGTAACTTATCATTTTTATTTTTTATTTGTATTTATTGGCAAATCCATACAGTTTCCACGTGTTAAATAATTGAATTATAATATATATTTATANAAGCACTATTGCTGCAAGCATTGACAATATGGAGTTACTTTCCGTTTTGCATGGTATATTGTAACACACTAAATGTTCGTTTTAACGTAACTTATCATTTTAATTTTTTATTTGTATTTATTGGCAAATCCATACAGTTTCCACGTGTTAAATAATTGAATTATAATATATATTTATAAATCAATATTCCCATTACATTTCAACATTATCTATAAAACAAAATATAGGAAATTGAAAGAGGTTGGTAACAGCGTTTCTCACAAATTTATTATATATTAAGCAATGTTTTGTACAATTCTGTCGATTTTGTAGACGTCAGACACTCAATAAACCCAAATATATGACAACTGTACAGCTAGGTAATGTAGGATTTTTGGTAAATTAGGAAAAACTAATACAACTAAATAAGATTAATTTTTCAAGAATGTTATGCAGTATAAGATGTACTACGTGTCTACGGCAATCACTTTTATGGTACCACTACCATCACCGTTATTAAGATGTATGTACGAAATAACTTTCGACGAATTAAAACTTTTACCGTAATTGTGTCCCATTAGTCAAGGTACGTCCACCATGGCACATAATTAAATTGCAACAATATGTAGAATGACGTACCAACTTGCTCGCTATTCGTGCTTTATCAATGTTCACCATTCCTCCTCCAAAACGTTGTGGGAACTTGCGACGTTGCAGACTTGAATGAATCACTTCACCTCGTATCGTCCTTCCCTCACTGCTGGTCCGACCGACATGACTGTAAAACCGGGAAGAAGAAGAATCCATTTTACTTAGAGTTCAGCATAGAATGCTCAAAAACGTTAATTAAAAACGTATTTTATAAATGTATTTAGACTGCACGGTTAAGATAAGTCTAGGGAGATAAATTCTAGTCAAGTGCAAACAGTTGAAATTTCTCTACGTCAGAGACATTTTAGGCAGTAGAAAAAGAAATAACTGTTTCACTATAATCGCTGAAGGCCGAATTATTGTTTAAATAAATATAATTCACTGGCCTAGCAGCGCTACAATAATGTGCACTGCTTAATTTTATTAAGCACTGTTCATCGTGTAGACAGTAATACGTGGTATTATTTTCCGCAATAGAAAATAAATGCGTTCCGTAGTTTTTGAGCAGTCTTTCGGTGTTATCAAAAATATTGTTTACTTTTTTTGTAAAACACACATAAAAACAGAGAGGCTGCATTGGCCTTTATTCACTTTAAATCGCGCTTTAAAAAATCATTTTTTAAAATTGAATATACAACTATGGCTCAAAATGTGTAAAATTGTCCTTGCAATAAATATTTTTTTAAGCACAAATCTTATGTGTGTGAATACATAATATATTGGAGCAGCGGAAAACATTTAAGTTTAATTTTTTTCTTCTTTTTTTAATGGAGAGCTAATATTTTTTATAAACATTGTAATTGTGATTTTGACATGGCATTACGCTAAAACTACAGGCTCATTAATTTTATTTGCTTGAAATGACACCTGATATAAGCTTCAGGTTGAACAGCGCTGAGAAAAATAAAAAATAATTCCTTTTTTCCTTATTGCCCTTGCTAATTGAATATTCGGAGAACATTATTTCACTTATTGAAATAATTTAGTCGTCTTTATTTAGAGAAATAAAATTTCGCAAGAAGCCGTTTCTGAATATATTTTTATATACAGCTATTATTTTACGAATGTACGGTTTGGAATATAAAGCGTGTTTCCATTATTCCAGCAACATTTAATTCCTTAAGTTGAAATTTTGGGAAGCACAATAGCATAACTCGTAGTGCATTAAATTTCTCAGTCTACTGAGCATGCTGTGAAAACGAATGTGTCTTTAAACCGTCGCTTTGTAATTTATATAAATTTTAATTTATATTTGACAAAAATAATTTAAAAAGTTATTCTTGCTATTAAATTCGATACTCCACTTTCCGTAACTGCAGATATTTATCCGGTTGGGCAGAGTAATTTCAACGTCCGAGTGTTGTTGCTTTTGAATGAACCGAGCGAGAAGCAAAGAAAAAAAAAAAACTTTATCGCAAAGTTTGAAAATGTACGTTAGTTTTTTTCTTTTCCTTCAGAACTCAACGAAAATAACTTTGACTATAAACCCAAAAAGATCCGAACACGATTCTTCCCGACAGAGAAAAATGTGCTCCCGCAGCATATGTGCCACTTTTATTTTGAACTACACATTTTCTTCCCGCTGCTGTTTTTGTTGAAACTCAGACTCCTACCTACTAATGGCGTGAAGTGGTGAAAAAACACTAAAAGAAAGGAGGGAAAAGGAGAAAGTCACAAACAACGGTGGGGTTTCTCTCCTCCGCGCGCTGGTAGTATGTCTGAGAGTTTTCACAGATGGAAACCATCAAAAACTCCTTTTCTCTTCGACAGGCGTGGCAGCCAAGTGTTTTCTGCTCAGAGTCTAAAAACACTTCCCGATATATACAGCAGGCTGATGGACAGAACTAAATGAATTCGAATGTTCGTAAGTGCTTGCACAGCAGGGCAGACTTTTTAAACCGTGCATTTTCAAGATTTTATGTTCCCTACTACTGTCCTCTCGTGGTTTTTCCAACTTTTCTGAAGCCCTGATAAAGTTCTATTTCCAGGCTATTCCTCCGCTTCATGCAGAAAAATTTTAACGAAGTTCAGATAAATACACGAAACGAACAACGTATCTCGATCGTGCGCACTCAGTCTCACATAATATATCATTGTAGGCGCAGAACCCATCGGTGTAATAATTGTATTTATATTTTGTTCAGAAGTAAAGGCATAATCGCATTCTCTTGCACTTGGCCACATATTCGCAAAAACATATGTACTTTAAAACTTGAAGCCGTAATTAAAATAACAAAAGAAAATATTTCAAAACCAATCATTATGTTGATAAATTTCTGTTTACCCGTGATTTAATAAGGACGCTTTACTCTGACATTAATAAGTTAATATTAAAAATAAGTAACCATAATTTAGAGAAACCCTCCATTACACTAACATATTTAATTTGTCTGGGGAAAAATATAGTTGTGAAAACTATTCAAACACTAATTAAAAATAGAAACAATTAATTAATTACTAAGTCATACAATGTCCATGGCTTAAAATAGTATATTGACTCTACCATTAAGAAGTTAACCATAGTATAACAGAACATTTAACAAAATCTTTAACTATGCTGACACATCTAAATAGTCATAAATCGAAACCAATAAAAAATTAGCATCTGTAAGGAATATAGTCTCGACATCGAGTGACGATGGACTTCCCTGATGTGGCATTGTATTCTGCTTAGCACAGTTTAGTGCATTAAGGTCACTTGTTGAGCCACGTACCATATACTGGACACTGTGAATGGATTAACGTGAACCGCATAGCATAGACCCGGCCGTATCCCGTGAAAGACCACCTAACAGGATGGTACATTTCAACGCATTACTTACAGAGTTATTACACCCGGGCGCTATTTTCCAGTAACCTCGAACGATTACTCGCTCTGGTGGACGAAGTCTTAATTCCTTCAGGTTAGGAACACCCGAGTATTAACGTGCTCAGATTTACCATTACTGATGCCCCATCAGGGCTAGACCCAGATTAAACACACAGGCTTGGTTTCGCACTGCCCACCCCGAGCTGATATAGTCAGCTTGCAAGGGGGTATTGGACAACTACTCAGCTTGAGCGCGTTCCACAGCATTAAGCCGGCGCATGGCCTTGCTGGCGAATTCTGACAGCGATGCTCTCGCTGTGCTGTCGGCAGCTTTGATAGCTGCCAGGCCAAAGTCGAGTCCTAGGAGTGAGAGTACCCATTTAAGTTGCTCCCGCAGGTCCCCGAAGCGAATACAATCATTAAGTGCATGCTCCATGGTGTGCGGCACCAGGCATTCATTGCAGAGTGGGTCATCAGTGAGCCCCAGTTCGTGAAGTTTGGCTTTAAAGTTGCCATGTTCTGAAAGGAATTACATGAGATTGGGGCCAGGATATAGGGTGTGTTGCATCCTCTCCCGGACACAGGGGAAGACTGCAAAGGTCCATTCGTCCCTTTTCAGAGGTCGACCAATGGCTTTGCCAATCATCTGCGGTATCCTCTCAGGTTATTTCCCGTCTATCCGGGTTCAGTTGTTCTGAGACCTTTTCTACTGCGAGCGAGCCCAGCTCAGCCACTCGGAGATCCAGCGGGGCTACTCCAGCCAATACTGTAAACGAATCTGTATATACAGTGCCATACGCCTTAGTCACTGCAAGCAGCGCCGCACCACTTCACTTTCCCTAACAGAGTTGACGTGTGACGTAATTAGGAAATTATAAGCGATGCTGTCACCAAACTCCCCCCNNGCAGCTTAAACCAGTGTAGGGGCTTCGGAAAACAAGTGTCAGTCGTAATCACCGCAGAGAGAGGCCAAGCCGAGGTAGGAGCGCATGCAGGCCATTACACGGGGTCGCTACCGCGCAGGCCTCATCCCACCCTCCTCCTACCCCCTAGCAAGCCCCGTGAAAGTTGTAAATGCCGATAAATGACGAGATAGTCAGGCGTTTTCCGCCTGAAGTTGAAAACACGCACCGAGAAACAGCTGACAAGCTTGGAAAGTGGTGCCAATAATACATCCCCCCCCTTTAGCTAACCATGGGACAATGCGGACATGCACTGCGGAAGAATAAGCTGACAGTGTAAGTTCAGGGTGCAGGCCACCTCCCCCCTCCCCCAACAAAAGACACATGTAGGAACTTAGGGAGGGAGTCGAGAAAGGATATAAGCCTCTTTGCGGGGAGGCTGGGTTACAGTTCATTATTACCGGACAGAGGGAGCAGTTCATTATCATCAGTAGAGCAGTACATCAGTAGATCATTGGTCAGTACTGCACAGAGAGTTAGTTCAAGTCAGTTCGTCATCACAACAGAGAAGGCCGGGATATTGGTACCCGGCCGTGTCAGTTCGCAAAGACAGTCAAATCAACTAGCAGCAGGTGGCGTGTAGTTCAATACCGCCACCCCGGGATGTGCAGGAAGGTAGTCAGTCGCGACATTAAGGGGTCAGCCAAATCGGGACGCGAGACGCTAGACACGGAACGCATACCAGAATCAGGGACAGATACCAGAGCCACGTCGGACGAGTAGTATCACCATGCCGGGACACGAGTCAGTCAGTCAGTTACCACACCAATCAGTAAGTTGTCATCAGTCATAAGTCAGTCAGTTACAATGCACCGAGAAGGCGGAGTCGAGTGGTGAACTTCACCGAGAAGTGCCATGTCGAGATAGTGGGATAGCCCAGTGCAGCCCGTAGCCGCAAAGGACGGGTAGGGGCCCACACTGGGTCCCTTTCCGGGACGTGGTAGGGTAGTAAGCAGCCAGTCACTACCCTACGCCGAGAACGGGAGCGAGCGGTGAGCTCCAACGAGGGGCGCCACGCCGAGAGGAAGCCAGCTGCGTGTAACAAGCCAACCACAGAGGGCCTTTGACAGGACCATCCAGCTCACCAGACCTCATCAACTGCCGGAACGTATCCGGGCCATCCAACTCACCAGATCTCAACTGCCGGAACAACTACCACGCAACATGTGCAGATAAGTAACCCCGTGGTCACTCAGGGACCTGTCCTGTCCCCTAATGCCCCTACTGCATCGGAAATGTAGCCAGAACATTGTAACCAGCCCTTCAGTCCTTGAACTCACAGGGTGGTAATGTATGAGTAAATTATCGGCAGTAAGTATGTTTAAAGTCCCGCAACAGTGCCGGGAATGTATGAGTAAATTCCCGTTAATAAACCTGTTCAAAACTAAGAAATCGTGATGAAGTCATTGTGTGATATACCCTCACCCTCAAGGCACCTATAGTCTGTGCCACTGAACATACTGTAGACCCTACGAACCATTATGTGCACCACAGATGGGGAGTAGCGTCAGGTTTATAAACATCATCTTCTTTGTACCTGCGATATTCTTTAATTTTTTTCAATACATTTATTAACAATTTTTATATCTCCATCACTTCCACAGCAAATCGTACATTCCATCACAGGCGAAAGTGATTTACAATCACATCTGAAACAACAGTAGTTTCTCGGCCGCGGGCGGAATGTAACTAAACGAAGAAGCGATAACCGCAGCCCAAAAATGCAACAAGCAAGTCGGGACAGCTGAGTGAGCTACCGCCTACCCCCTCCACGGCCTACCAACAAGTATCGGCCACTCCATTTCATCCACCACTTCGCAATACAGCTTCTTACTTCGCGTAAAATACTACTTACACAAAATACAGTTATTATTATTATTATTATTATTATTATTATTAAGGCACGTAAATTTCATCTTGTACAAAGTACATTCTTTTCTTAAAGACACTATATTTCAAATATTTGTGATTTTCATTATTTTATAATTAAAAATGATTTATAATTCAAAGCAAAACTTGTTAAAATTTTTGTTTTGAAAAACGTCCTTACGATTTATTTTGTGAATCATCCACAAATACGTTATAATGCGTAATAAATACATGTAATATTACTAGGAAATATAATTTCCACATGCGCGGAAGTAAGAGACTTTTAAATGCTGTGTATTCAGATAATAAATTCATAGATGAAAAGACCACTTCCTATGAACACATTATTTACCATTGTTATTTCATTTTTCAATTTGTAAGAAAAACAATAATATTAGTAAAGGCAGAGTGAGGTTAAATTATATCTATGAAATAGCGAAGGTCTTTAGTGAAGCAATTACGGCCGGCTGCCGGAGCTGCGACTCAGCCGGGGGCAGCTGGCACGGGAACACTGCATGTTTAAGGCTTGTTTTGGCCATTGTTGCTCACGCATGTACAAAACTAATACATGAATCTGACACGTTTTTAACAGCTCTAAAACTTTTGTTTCAAGAGACATCTTGTAAAACTAATAGCTAAACTGTATTAGTGAACCAATATTTTTACCACATAAACGAGTTTTGAAATATATTTATCTATTCTACAGGTACGAAATATTTTTTTTTTCTTATATAAACTTTTAAATGGAAGATAATGATACAAGTTAGCCCATTTCTAAGAGTTTCCGTTGTGGAGATATAAAATTTTCTGTAAAAACCGGCTTTGGTGCGGGGTTTTCAAAGATGGCGGATTTTGCTGAAGTGGGAAACTTCTGGAATTTAAACAAAATGACGAGGGAACAGAACCAAACACATCCCAAAAGTTTTTGTATTGTTAATGATTTTGTCCGCGTTAAGTCTGTTTTTCGTGTAAGTTCCTTCGCTAAAATAAGAACAACAAAATCATTTGGTTTTAGCTGCAAAATATTTCATTGACCCTATAGAAACAATTGATTGATTGCGCCAAAAAAACTTTGATTGATTGCGCCAAACAAACTTTGTTTGATTCAACAAACCCTTTTTCTCAATGTTCAGTGAGTGTGAATCGGAACGGTGGTTGCCATGCAGATTAGTACACCGTTCTTCCACAAAGGTGATACTGTNGAACGGTGGTTGCCATGCAGATTAGTACACCGTTCTTCCACAAAGGTGATACTGTTTTTGTTTGCAGCGGGGTTACAGCTTAATTTTCTTGTCTGGGGAAACGTGGCAGAAATTTCTGTATATTTTCTCGGGATGCTTATGTTTCTCCCGCCCTTTCATTCCGTCTCCTCGGTTAAAAATTTCCGTGTATTCACAGAAATCGTAACGGAAATGTACAGTTAATATACGGAAAACAGCGCCATAGACAAGGTCGGTAACTTTTTTTTATCACTTGTTCATATCCTTCTCCAGTACAAATTATTTTTAATTTTTTCATCTTATTTTTTTACATAGTGATAAACCCGTATTATTAAAAAAATATATTTTCGTAATCTCTCTTTATAAACCGTAAATACAGGAAATAATAAATACAAAGTTTGCGCGAAGATTACATAAATTCCCGGGAAATTCTGTGGAAATTTATGGAGACTTCGTTATTGATAAAGAAAACGAAGTGTGGATTTTACGATCAACACTTTGCCGTTATTTCAGGGAATCATTTTCCTAACTGAGTAGGGTTTCAATTCGTNAGTGTGGATTTTACGATCAACACTTTGCCGTTATTTCAGGGAATCATTTTCCTAACTGAGTAGGGTTTCAATTCGTGTTATATACAAACGTATATTTTTTTATGAATAACGTAATGAATAAATATATATGTAAGTAGATAATCTGTATGCATGCATTTAATATAAATGGCACGCTATGGAATGTGATACATTATAATGTAAACGTAACCCAAAAAAAATTATGTGCATGAGTTCTTTAATATGAACATTTATTTAATCATTCATTTATTCATTTAATATAGTAGTCNAAAAAAAATTATGTGCATGAGTTCTTTAATATGAACATTTATTTAATCATTCATTTATTCATTTAATATAGTAGTCTCGAGATAATGCAATTCTGAATTGTGTGTGTTATGCAATGCAGGATTGCAGACTAAATTTTTGCTCGACAGAGAGCACCATCGCGGTAAATTGGTGAATATCGATAGAGTTCCAGTTGGATCATACTAAATTACTAATTACTAAATTACGAAATTATCATTTGGCAAATAATCTTAAATTCAGGAGTGCGTTCTCAGACCACGCTTGAATATATTCGCATTATAAGTTTAACGGAAATTTTAATGCAAAAGCATTGAAAAAGTGTTGCTTCACCTTAGGGAAAATGTACTTGGACAAGCGGGGAATATTGATGTTCTCTGGCACAGACAGAGTAAGCTTTCTGAAAGCGAAACGCGTTAGAACTGATGTTATTAAAAAGCTAATTGAATTGCTTTTCTTTGAAATGTCTCCCCCATTAAGGTCACGACGTCATTTTCATCTAAACGTAACCTTGTGCTCTTAATAAGTTTTAGATCAAGTCTTTCAAATAAAAAATTCTAGTAAAATTCTTTGCGTGAAATTTAGACTATAAAATAATAGCCAAAATATTCTTATCGAACATAAAGAGTTTCGTTTCGTTCATTATTTTTGGTTTAAAGAAATTCACTTAATTTTGTAAAATGATTTTGCTAATGTTTTAAATTATCTCAAAAAAATTGGAAATTTTAAGAAATATATTTTTTCTAAATTAAAATCGGCAACTTGATTATCGAGGTTTTCTTAGCTCCAAGCATTCGCCCACTAAGACCGTAAACAGTACGCTTAACTAATTAGCTTATCGTTCTGGACAAACTTAGCTAGACGCCACCAGTAATAACACTATTATTAAATGATTTTTTTTTCTGGCAGATCCTAAATATTAAGCAAAATTTTTAATTTAAACGTTTGCATGGTGCAGAAAATTTACCACTCAGTACTCTGCAATAGTATACATGATTAGTGATGTTACAATACGATTTTGTTATATAGGCCATTCACGATTACTGCACACTTTTCTAAAACCCTCTAAAATTATACTTTTCGTTACCGATTACGTATTCTTCCGCTACGTGTAAACATAAACACTGCCATGTGACTTCTAAATTGTAACTGCCAAATGCTTTGTTTACTGCTTTCAGCTGTTCAAAGAATTCTGTCATAAATCCATTTCGTACAAACGTTCACAATTTAGGCCTATAACTAAATTTAGGTCAGCTGTATGACTTTTCAACAATGTCTGTATTGACCATAGTTCTTACGTTTAATAATGTACATTGTTAACATATTTATTATACACGACATAGCACAGTACACGTAATACAAGTTAATATTTTGCCACAACTCTGTTTAACCCTGCCACAACTGCGAAGGAAAGAACTGATATTTAACATCTTGCAATCGATATGTGTTGGGTTATTTCGTTAAAAGGACAGCCTCAGTTGAAATAAGTTATAAAACGAAGTAACAACCAGTCCTACGAAAAGAGACAGTAAATTCAAGCACGCAACTCATGCCACTTATATTTTGTGCGTAGCAGTGACAAACTTAAAAGATAGTAGTGAACATGCACACAAATAGGCCTACCATAAGGTTTATTCCACTCATATTTCTATGCATTGTTACTAACTGTTTTCTAGATTTATTTAATTATTTATTTTAATTTACCTGGTTGGACTTAGTAATTTGTTGGGATTGTGGCAAACATTCAAACCACAGAAACAAAATCACGTTACACAATTGTGTTTCAAACACCTAAGGAAACGTTACAACGTTATGATAAATAAACAGAAGTGAATTTAAAAAAAAAAAACAATTTCGTCATAAAAAAAGTTCACGGTTAAAACGTATAAAATTTGCACGTCCAGTAATTGCAAACACACACACATTGGCCCAACGTAACGTAAAGGCAACAATACTCTCACACAGCAATTACGACGCACATTACAATATATTTATTCCTGCCGTAGAAAAACAGATTTATCACAACATCGTAACTTGCCTAGGTAGGTTAAAAAAACATGAGTACAAACTTTATGGGGTAGTTTCAAGTATTTTTCACAAGAATAGAAATTAACGCTTCGTTCAGCAACATGTCATGGCATGTCACCAGTCGCCACTTCTGCCAACTTCGGATTTGTAACCGTCCTGCCATCACATCTAAATATATTATGATACATTTTCAAACAAAATCTCGTTTCAGTTGTAAATTACAAATTCAAAAATAATTATTTTTGCTGTAATAAATATGAAATTTGTTAAAATTTAATTTCGTTCCGCCTATTCAAGTTTCTTCCCCGGACGAAAAAAAACACCATGTAATTAGGGCGTACGCACCGTAATTGGCGCTGCTATTTTTAGCTGTAACGATTAAATGTGTTTCATTCAGTGCTACCTAAAAATTTTAATTTATCAATAGGCAAAGGTTTAATTGACAAATAGCACACCAAAAAAACTAGGTTAAATCAATATTTACACTGTGAACTGTTTCTTACTAGCCTTTGCCAACACATCGCTGCTCTCACTGTTTTAATTGGTATTTAATACGAAATAAATATATCAAGTTATAGAAAATACCAAGTAATAGTTTAATTTTTTCAAGAATAATATACTATACTTTAAAGTTTGTGGTATACAAGTTATTTAAAAAACAAGTTGACATTCGTTTCAAAGCATCTGAAGAAACTGTGAATGGACTCGAGCCTGTTCGCGGTTATAGTTGACCTTTTCATTCCGACATTAATTTATGGTTTCTGGCATTGCGAATAGTAAATTTTTTGATGAGCAATGTACTTAAGCTGACTAAGAACTTATCTCGTTATAACAACTAATAAGTTTTAGGATTCGTGCTTGGTGATAGTTATATGAAGCAGCCGTAAAGTAGAGGAGCGGTATGGCTTACGAATCAGTCACCCACAGGGAAGATCATAGAGTCCTCAGCTTTGAAGTGTACAGTGCCGTTTAAATGTCACCTTCCTCTGCAAAATGCAGACTATCTACTACAATGGCCATGAAAGGGTTAAGCACTCTTTTAATCAACATTAGATAAGACAATACCTTTCCTTAACTATTACGGGTGCGTCATGAATGTAATGCTGTATACTGAAAGAAAGGCCAACAAAATATTTGTTTGTATAGGACCAAACATACATTTAGCTGCCCCAAAGAAACATTTTGTTGAAAAAACAAATATTGGAAAGCAACAAAATTTATTTTGTTCTTTTAACAAAATACATGTAAGAATAAGCAAAAATTAGGTTTTGGACCAAAATAAATTAGACTGTCAACAAAACATTTTGTTGAATCAACTATATACGAGGGTTATTCGGAAAGTAAGTTCCGATTTCTTATAAAACATAAACCATTGCAAATTTTTTCAAAAAAGTTTTTCATTTAATTCCTTACATGTTTCTCTATTTTTCTGCATAGTTTCCATATTTGTTTAAACATTTGTCATAGCGTTCTACAAGCTTTTGTATGCCTAAGTCATAGACGTCTGCCGCCTGTGAGGATAACCAGTCCGTAACTGCTTCTTTCACCTCGACATCTGTGGCGAAGCACTTGCCTACCTAAAGGCGTTTGCATCACAGTCGGCGGGCTGATCAATTGTTTTAAACATTTTGGACTGACACTGTAAACACACTGCAACAATACCAATGCAAATGACGTCGTTTGACGAGCAAGGCATGCCGGGAGTCGGTGCGCATGCGCGTTACAATGTTCTCGCGACATTCGATTAGCTACGGCAATTCGGACCTTACTTTCCGAATAACCCTCGTATTCGATTACCTTCGTTCGAAATTTCAAATGTAGAATTTTTTTTTGCATTTTTGTGACAATTAGGTTAGTAATAGTGTTTTTTACGGTATTTATTGATGCTTAATAACGGTACAAACATTCTAATAAAACAAGTTCAACAGAAACCTAAAAATTAAATCTGTAAAACTTGAAATATTTATTTGCGCAAGTTGTCCAGTTTTTGCAATGTATGTGTTTAAAAGTATTCTTATTTCATCTGTAGTCACTTTATCTGAGGTTGTTAGTGAGTAGCGCTAGGGCGAAAAAGATTAAAATTTTAATTCCCTTCGGACTTTAAATTTATTTTGTACTAACTGAAACTATTTAATGTACGTGGCACCAAACAAATCCTTCATTTCATTAACCATATCTTTGTTTGGGGCAACCAAATAAGAATTACGAAATAATTTTTTACAACAACAAAATATTTAATTGTCCCAACACAAACAATTAATTTGATTGCTTCAAACAAACTTTATTTGATTCAACAAAACGTTTTCTTAGTGAGTCGAGTTGGCAACGGCGTGGGAATATTGTTACGTGTCTTGAAGTCGTGTTAAATGTGTGTTACGTTTAATTTTGTAGACTTTGAATTTGCCTGACTAAAATTCTTTTTTATTTTGTTCACCTTAGGCCGCGGCGGTCACAAGCGACAGGAAACTACTTCATTTCAAACATGTTCAGCTTTGCACGCGGTTGCATTGGCTCTGAACTTGTTCCGATCGTAATCGTTTCCTATCCAATGTAAACTATGGCTGAAATTGAACAGGATTTTCTGTTGCCCTTTAAACTAATAAAAAGCCAGGTCTAATAGCAATATACTATGTGCCATTATTGATCAATTAAGTTAATATTCATGAAGAAAAAAAAAGTACTCGATAATGATGTGATTTGGAATCTTTTAGTAAAAAATTACGGGAGCGTGTTTTTGAGGTTAGGGTTTCCTTGTATTGTTTGCATTCACTTACAAAGGTGTAACCATGCTAACATGTTCACTTCCGTAACTATCTTACTGAACGCTTTTAAATGTGACTGTCGTAACATATCCACATTAACAAATTAAGATCTTATTGTAACCACGCCTTAAGGGTACGAATAAATATATTAGTAACATATTTACGCCACCAGCATTTTCAGAGTTAGACTTCATCGACGCATCAATTCGATTTTTTTGGTCCTGGGTAATGTTAATTATTCATGTCGGAAGGATGTAGATTTTGCTTTCACAACTTTTCAACCAACCGCGAACGACCTATGAAATCATTGCTAACTTAACTTCTTCCGAACCAAATTTTAAGACGCTGCCACATGTATATGGGGTAGTATTTAAATTTTCGTAATTTTTATTACGCTTGAACACTGCTATAAAAATTTAGCAAAAATTTATTACGAAATTGGCTTTTTATTTTACGATTTATTAGCGACGTTTTACATTCCGTTCTTACCTAAACTTACATATGTAAGCAACATATTAAATCAAAGCTCGTTAAGGATTCGAACCCGTAACCTGTGTATTATAGCACACAAAGTGAAGTTGGCCAATCAGGTCGCCTAACTTGCGTACAATTTCTGACAATGTAGAATTTCCCTTCTTGTCGAACAAAACTGGTAAAGGCTGTTCAAGGTAAATTGAGCACTTTTGAAATAAACCTTTGAAAAATGACACTGTCCCTATCTGCAAACATATTTTGACGTTCACAATGCTTGGCATTCACCCAGTAGAGTTTGTACAGATGAAAGAAAAGTAGTTCCATGTCATAACGTTGAATAAAAATTGATGGGTAAACATGTGTTGATGTTATAATTATTTAATTTTATTTCTGTTTTTTTAACGTTTTTAAGTTTAACAGTTAGCAAATATGTAAAACATTTACATTAAAAATAATTTCACTGTTTTACGTGACCGACGCACGAATAAAGTGATCGGGCCCTTGGCAATGTTAAATTTACACATGGTGCAAGGATACAATGTAATCCATGAGCAGGTCTTTCGAAAGTGCTCAGTTTACCGTGAAACGCATATAGATTGTGCTGGTGTCCTGTGTGCAGAATGTCGGTTATATACTGCAGTAGGAGACGCGGACTTTCAACGAAGCGCATGGTGATTTTCGCCGACTGACGGAAAATCGTCATTTTCCGCGCGAGGATATATCCACTCCGTAAAGCGAAGCGAACACGCACGTAGTTATATTTACCCCTGCAGCAAGAATGGTCGTTGCCTGCCTGATGTACAGTCCTTGTTTGGGAATTTTTTTTTATTACTATCCACTCATATTTCGCTTCTATTCACCCAAATCCGTTATGTGGAAGCCAGTTTTGTATCGCTTTTAATGAATTCGCGCAGATCTGTATCTCTGTTATCAAGCTTCCCTGAACATCCACCGATCCCTGTTAGGTTCCAATCGATTTTCGAGCCTCGCGATAGTTATCGAGCCGTGATATGTGTTTCATTAATTATTTTTGTACGTATTGTTTCATTTACTTGTGGTTTTTTTTAGGGATCTGGCCCGACATCAGCTGGCTGTGACCGTGAGGTACACTATAAAAAAAATTCATCCAGAATTTTTTGCACAGCAAAGAAAGCCATTTCGTTGAGGCTGTTTTGCCTGTTATTAAATGTTTTCTTTTTATATTTTTTCTTTTGTTATGGCAATATTACCTCCATTAATAGCAAAGAAATGAACAATATTTGATCTGATTTGGTTCATAGTGAAGAAAAATTACTTCTTAAAAGATAATTAGATATTAGAGTATTTCTGGTGTACATTGCGGTTTTCAGTACGTAACTGTTGTCCCGACGCCGACATTTATAAATGACGTATTCTGCAGTTACGAAACTACAAACTGAGCAACTTTACAGTCCTCCTGCAGACTTTCAGTGTCATTCTGAAGTGCACAGGTTCTCCAAATCACTAACCTTAATTCTTCCCTAGAGGTGACATTTTCTGGCCCATGTCACAACCTGACATAACTTACATATACAAAGTAATGGATACGCAACCGGATACAGTGGTCATATGGTGAAGGGCGTTAAACTATAGGTACGGGGTGCGTATTCGTGTCGTCGAGCCATCGTAGTATTTTTTTTAATGAATAAAATTTTGGAGGATTTATTACTTCTCTCTCATTTAATATCACGGTTGTTTTTCAGAACACAAATTTTCTTTACAGTATTACTGGCATTACCACAAAGACGTCTGCTGTGAACTTTCGTAACGACAATACAAGACAATCAAACAAAATTTTTGTTTGTGATAAGCTTACTGTGCAGTGGTTGATATGTAAATAGATTTTTCTTTACGGTAACAAATTATCTGTTCAAGCAAAAAAGCGTTTTTAAAGTGTAGCGTAGTTTCAAAGAAGTGTTTTCCAAAATACGATTTTATCTTAAAGTTTTTTTTATTTTAAGGAAGTGAAATGTTTGTCAATTTTGCAGATATCCCGGGAGTAGTATGATTGTGATGAGTCTAGAGCATTGGCGTCGGCGTAGAAGCTGGGCGCCGGCCAGCAGGCATCTTATATCCATGTGACATTGACCTTGAATTTTAACCTTTAACCCAGAAATCCTAAAAAATGTATAAAAAAGTTATATAAAAAATATTTTAAAATTATTTTTAATATATTAAAGAATTTTTATGTCTGGAGGTTCCCCACGCCACTCTCCACCCACACTCATTCCACCATCATGGTAGGTGCAGTCCTCTATCTTGGTAGGCATCTCAGCCACCGTCTGCTATCTTGGTTTTATGTTTCTCATTTGTTTATACATTACTGGAGTTTGTCTCTCACCTTCGTTCGACCACCATCTTGATTTTATTCGTTTGTCATTTGTTTTACATTGCTGGTGCTCTCAGCAGCACTGCGCTCAGCAGACGACTGACCCCCTCCACTCCCCCCTTTCAATATATTTAATTGCTCCTCCAATAGTTTCTCATTGGCTAATTGCCCCCACCTCCTTCCAATATATTTAATTGCTTCGGCAATGTTTCTTATTTTTGATTTCTCGTGCGTTTTTGGAAACCCTCGTTCACCATTTAAAGGTGTTCGCTCGAACTCTACCCCTGTTTCTCATTGGTTAATTTCCCCACCTCCATCACCCTTCCACCAATTACTCACATTCGTTCGACCAATTAGTTGGTTCCCCTCCACCCCCTTCCAATATATTTAATTGCTCTGGCAATGTTTCTCATTGGCTAATTACTCAGGTGTTTTCAGAAAGCTTCGTTCAGACCAATCAGTAACCTACTTTAATCTGGAGGGCGGACTATTTTTACCCCGTTAAAACTCTTTATACCTGCAGCGGGACAAAAACATACGACACTGCCTCCTCTGCAAGGAGTGTTTCGAGGGCTGCACCACCTCTGTCAGACACCCGCTGCGCAGCCCTCGCGACGCCTGCGCCTGTGGAAAACGACGTCCCCGTTGAAGACAACGTCCCTGCAGAAGACGCCCACCCCGTAGAAGACGACGCACCATGCAAGTTATCTACTGTACCCGAGGAAGGTGCTCCCCTTCAAGGAATTTGCTGCCAAGCACTACCCGACGAGGAAACCAACCCAGAACACAGGTACCCAATGTGTATGGACCTCAATGAAGTTTTAAATGACTTTGTAAACCATTTTTGAAACTTGGTGTGTGCATGGGAACTTACAGTTTTTTTATATAACAAAAAGCGTATGAAATGTTTTGCAACATCCAAGATTTTCACTCGTTAGACTCGTACACCATCAAGCAGATTGCCATCTCCTACAGTGACAAAGACAAGAAAACCAAATTTTTAACTTTTTTACCACCGTATACATGGAAGCACCTCGACAGCACCACGCGACATGCGTATCGCCTACAGACGTACTAAGGTGGGATGAGGGAAATATTTTGTACGAGGAAATTCCGACAATGCTGAACTCTGACATTATTCTCTATTACCGTGTGTATGTGTTTGGAAGACGCGAAGAGTCGGTGATTCTCAAAGTGTGCCGCATCGGAACGAACTTTGTAGACCATCACAATCATTGCCACTGCCCGCCGTTTCTACAGGTCGTCGAGACGTACGCCACAAGACTTCACGAGTGCAAAAATCAAAGACATTGCAGTGCACTATGCAGCACTGAAGCCCTAACATTGTCGAGATATGGTAACCCATGGTACATTTTAAAAAAAAGACTGTGAAACCCATGGTACAGTAAAAAAAACATTATGTTTGTGTAATGCCATACATGACTCGGAGAAAAAACTCATTTAACAAGTTATTCCTTGTATTGTGCAGAAGAAGAAGAGTATTGTAATGTGTGCATCAATAAATGTGTTAAAAATATTTTTTTTTTATCTTGAGTTATGTCCTGCTCACGCAAGTTAAAAAAATTATGTTGGTAAATAAAATAAATATATATCAGTTTTGTTATAATTTAAAATTCAAAAAAATTAAAATCTTCAATGAGACNTTAAAAAAAGACTGTGAAACCCATGGTACAGTAAAAAAAACATTATGTTTGTGTAATGCCATACATGACTCGGAGAAAAAACTCATTTAACAAGTTATTCCTTGTATTGTGCAGAAGAAGAAGAGTATTGTAATGTGTGCATCAATAAATGTGTTAAAAATATTTTTTTTTTTATCTTGAGTTATGTCCTGCTCACGCAAGTTAAAAAAATTCTGTTGGTAAATAAAATAAATATATATCAGTTTTGTTATAATTTAAAATTCAAAAAAATTAAAATCTTCAATGAGACTCTAACCATTACTAAAATAACGAATCCTGCAGGGCAGTCCACAAATCCAATCTGCGCCAATTTGAGAAACGAATGCACGTCTGTCACGTTTAATAATTCTCGTCAGTCGTCGTTTGCCCCGTTCTTTCACGATCTTTTTCCGGCCGCAGCGATGTCGAAGATGTGATGTTTTACCGGATTCCCGATATTCACGGTACACTCGTGAAATGGTCGTACGCGAACATCCAAATTTTATCGCTACCTCGGAGATGCTATGTCCCATCTCTCATGCGCTGACTATAATAACACGTTCAAACTCACTTAAATCTTGACAACCTGCCATTGTAGCAGCAGTAACCGATCTAGCTGCCGACCGCAATGCGTTACTCTGATTAGTTCCATGCCTCTGTTATTTGCATACGCACGCCTATACCAGTTTGTTTGGCTCTTCGGTCTATTTTACGCGTATGAACGTAATTATTTATTTTAATTAATTAAGGATTAGAGGTAAAACACTTTGCAAATGAAGGCAGCCTCAAAAATTATCTCTAGACGTGCCCTGTAGCGGCTGCAGAGACGGCCGGAGTTAAGGTTGGTACGGCATGCAGTATTCACGAGTTGGCAGCCGTGAGTTGGACTGTGTCCTTCCTGCCTGGGAACGGAGATGGGCAGCTCGCGCGCCTACAGTATCGGCTTCACGCCAGCTAACAAGGCCTGGAATATTTCGCATGTGAAATATAAATTCTAGAATAAAAATGTATTATTCCAACAGAGAGCGACTGCCTATTCATTTATAATGTAAACCTTTAATAAGCTGCAAAAATAATTCACGAATGCGTATTTATTTTATCATGTAAAACTTTAATAAGCTGCATCACGAATGCGTATTTATTTTATCATGTAAAAATATAATAAGCTGCAAAAATAATTCACGAATGCATATTTATTTTATTATACAAACTTTAATACGCCAGAAAAAAGAAACACACTTTTGTCTTTAGCCCATTCGAGAATACACACAAGGGCACACTTATAGGAGGGTCCAAGTTCGACACTTGAGAAGAATATACACATTACCCTACTGATGAAAAAAATATACACGTTACCATACTTATTTGTGAAAAACTGACGTAACATACTGATGGGGACAAACAGAACATACTGATGAAAAAATTATACCCGTTACCATACTGATGCGTGAAAAAAGACAAAACATTCGTTAAAAACATAAAACTCCCATCACATACATTCCAAACACATTTAAAACAAAATTAAAGCCAGCGCACAGGGAAAATATGATGTACATAAGTTTCTGCACCATCGATTCATAATCAGCTAGCTTCGTGTTAGTTAAAAAGCTTGGAATATTTAACAAGCGAAACATAAAATATAGAATAAATATTTATTATGTCGATCACATCAAATGTGAAACAACATACAGTAAAAAAATTTGTTTATTTTTCTCGTTAGTAAACCCAAAAAAAAAACATACATATACCAAGTTAAGAATATATACCTATATATATACGAAGCACTTCATAGTTTCACTCCAACTTTAAACATTTAGAGAATTAATCTCGCACCCATACGTGCATGCGTAACAGCCCGCATGCGTTGTGGGGACAACAGGGATAGAAATGAAATAACGAGCTTATCAGCACACATGTGACAACTTATTACATTAAAAATTACATGTGTACATTAAATGAAACGTTTAACTGGGGGTTACGCCAAAATGTCTTTCTCTGTGATCCAGGAGTCATCACGTTTGGCGTGTCCCAGCCACCGCACGTACTCGCGACCATTATGTTTTTTCAGCACCTTCTCCACCATAGGTCCTCGAGGTAATACATGCGTGGGTACGAGTATCGTAGATGCACCACCTCGTACAACTCAGTAGACCAGTTCTGACGGAAGCCTTTGTGGAGAACTCCCAGTTTATTTTTAAATCCCAACCAAGTCACCGATCTTGGATTTATGATTGCGTGGGTCCCTTCTCTTCGGAATAGCATACACGATCCAAACCAGGGTGTGGCTTATCACGTCTTCTGGCTTCATGCGAGTGGTAGTATGAGTGGTATAATTGTACTCGCGAACGAGTTTTGGGAGTATGTCCAACCACTCGTAGTTTCCGTTTGCCGAGAAATGTCTCCAAAGTTTAACTTTGAGCGTCCTGTGAAAATGCTCGACAACGCTGGCCTTGAGCCCAGTGTATGTAGAATAATTATTTGTGCCGTACCTTTTTATCAGTGCACGAAAAGTTGCACTAAAATATTCTTTACTATCGTCGGTGTGGAGATTTTTCTATATGCGTCCTTCGCGCAACACATCCGCCACGGTTTTCGTGACGTCGCGCGCATTCTTCGACTTGAGCGGCCTGGCCCTGGCATACTTGGAAAAAGTATCGATTATGGTCAAAATGTGGCGGTGACCTTTATTCATACGAGCAAAGTCTTGCATTTCGATCAGGTCAGATTGGAAAGTATCGTCTAGTCCTTTCATGAAAAATTTTCTGCGTGGGTAAATTATCCTATCGTATTTGTGCAGCTCGTCAGCAACTGCATACCTGTTCATTTCGAAATGTAGCCCACCTCCGCGAGTTCTTCGATGATGGAAATTATTTAGTTCGTGTGCTAGCGGTTTTCTGATGCCTGCGAAGCATTAAGAAGTCTCAGGCTATCTACTAACTCATTTAGATAATCCCAATACTGATAGTCGATTTTTTCTCCGCTCTCCAATTTCTAAGTCAAACCCGAAACACCAATTTCACGTACCCTAAGAAACAGTCAGGCAATAATTGGACATTTTTCGTGCGCTGTGTCTTTAAATCGATGTGATGCAGGGTTATTCTTGGCGTAATATGAGCGATTTTGCTTTATCAAAAGGCGGTAATTGCTGAAATCCGAATCGGCGTAGTGTCCAGGGCGCCTAAGAAACAAACGTTGCCTCAATCCCTGCGTGATTTACACCTTGTGCTTGCCGATGTACAGTACATCTCTGGGAAAAAATAAAACGTCCTTATTTCCAAGGTACAATTTTCCACCACTTTTCTGAAAACCATAATTCCTGTAGGCAGTACGGTCAGAGTAGGAAGCGATGTAATGAGATAGAAGAGTTTCTACATCGGGTCCGTGCTCTCGTGTTAGTTTCCGTTCTCGCACACGCAGCATATCGATAAGGGGCAAACCGTCTTCGTCGCTAGTGATACCACCTTCCGATTCAGGCAATTCCGGGCTTTTTTTACGTTTACGCATCGGGGTAGGTTCTTCCACCTTGATTTCACGTTTGATTTCAACGCCGGCATCGTCCCCATCACTCGTTATTTTTTAAATTTCGTCTAGCCGGAGGGTAATAGGTTTGAGCCTTCGATTCTCGACGGCCAGTCTGTTATTTTTCGGGAGTAAGTATTTCGACCATACAGCATCGATCGCTCGCGGAAACTCGCTCACCAATTCGGTTCGGTTATCCATAGTTCACTGAGTGGAAAAGGCATTTCGTGCATACACACACACACATATATATATCGACCTCACCTTTTTGTAGGAAATCATTCGCGATTTTCTGAAATTGCTTTTCCGATATTTTCAAGCTGTCCGACACACTTATCCTATATCTTCTTGCTATACCTCGTAACATCAGTTTTCGCAGCCAGTTTGAACAGTAATACATTTTGTAGGTCCTTCAATTCTTCTCGTCTCTGCGCGTTCGATACATTGATGAGTTCGATTATCCGCGCCTCCACGGTGGCTATGCGTTTATCGACCGCCACCAAATCTTCAACCACTTCATTTTTTACACTTTCCAATTTTTGACCTACAAGGGACAAGTTTTCTCTGCGTGCAGTGGTGAAGTGATTTTGCCCACGTTCAAGGTCATCTTGACGAACGATGCCGCCAAATTTGGAAATGCTTCCGTGACTCATGGTTGCGTTCGTAGGATAAACTGATCTAACCCATGCACGTACCTGCCTTTATGTAGCGAGCAGTCCTTTAGATTACCATTATACCGAACTAGTCTTTCCAGTACAAAGAACACATATATTTGAATTCTGCAAATGCCATGTCTGTATTTACGTTATCGTTGTAAACGTGGCATAAATTAGTGTCGTCCATGCAGTACAAAACGAGGAAATTCGCATTGTCGCGAAGCAGTTGTTTGGGTACATGGGAATAAGTTTGACTGGGGTGTATGGAGTCCACATTCGCCTGCCGTCCCATGCTAAAGTACAGGCTGATTATAAAAGAATACCCCAACTTTTAAGGTCTATAATATCAAAACCAAACAACGTACAACCTTTATTGACCACTCAAATGAACCATGAAACCGTGAAGTTTGTTAACCATACATTCATAATGTTCAATGTGACCACCACGAGTGGCCCGAACAACATCTACGTGATTATCAAACTTGTTCCACGCTCTTGTCAGCGTGTCCGGTGTTACGGTTTGGATGGCATCCGTAATTCTCGTTTTTAGGTCGTCAATGTTAGGCGGCAATGGTGAACAAACACATGACTCTTCATGTACCCCCATAAAAAAATCGCACGGGGTAAGATCCGGGCTTCTAGGGGGTCAGTGATGAAGAGCCTGGTCACCAGCTGCTGCTCGACTAATCCAGAGTTGCGGCAATGTCTCGTTCAGGTATCCGCGAACAGCTAGGTGCCAATGGGGTGGCGCACCATCCTGCTGGAAAATGAAGTCCACCACCGCCTCTTCTAACTGAGGAAACAACCACTCTTAAAGCATGTCCAAATAAGGGATTCCAGTAACAGTGGGCTCGTGAAAAAAGAAAGGGCCAAAAACAGTGTCTTTGGATACAGCTCAAAATACTTTCACTTTGGGGTAAACGCGCTCGTGTTCGGTGGTTTCATGTAGAGGCTCCTGACCCCATATCCGCACGTTGGGTCTGACCACCTTACCATTTGTATGGAACGTAGCTTCATCGCTAAAAACCAGCTTAGACATGAAGGCATCGTCTACCTCGTTCTGGGCACATAAAGGAAACATCATACCGTCCCCTTCACATTGACGTATCGAATGCGAGCTCGCTTCCCCTTCACCACCTCAAACCGAGAGTTACGTACGCCATCCAAACCGTAACACCGGACATGCTGACAAGAGCGTTGAACGAGTTTGATTATCGCGTAGATGTTGTTTGGGCCACTCATTGTGGTCACATTGAACATTATGAATGCATGGTAAACAAACGCCACGGTTCCAAGGTTCATTGTGTTGGTCAATCAAGGTTGTAGGTAGTTTGGTTTTGATATTATAGACCTTCAAAGTTGTGGTATTCTTTTATACTTATCCTGTATTCTTGAATACAATTCGGTTTTTTGGAAGGAAATGTCATCGAAGACAAATATCGTGTTTGGAAGACCTTCGTTCGGAGGCACCACCTTCTCATTTTCCTTGCAGCGGAAATAACCCACGCCATGCTCGGCCTGCAGTACTCGTGCCAATCGCTATTATTTCAGTTGCTGGAGCGATTATGAATAAACGTAGACGTTCTTGAACCGAAGGCCATTCTGTTCTTCCAGCAGGTTCAGTAGGACGCATGTTTTTCCACACCCAGACGGCCCACAAATCAGACCTCGCACGCTATTAATCAACAGGCCACCATGACGTGATTCGTGGTTGGTTTCATCATCTTCCCAGGGATACGCACGGGGAGACTTATGTCCTGCTTGATTACCTCCATTATACTGAAACAAAACTGTATAAAAGAAGAATATTTATAGTTTTCTCGCCCAGTTTAATTCAATGCGCCGTAAGGTAAAGACGGTGAAATCCGGCTGTGGGATCGTCGATTCATTCATCAATAATCCCCAGTTTGAACTCCACATTCCATGATACAGGTTCTGCGGGCCTGGAACATGGTTAACTGAAAGGCTGTCACTCAACGAAACGGGCATAAAGGCCCAGGACGAAGTGTGCAAGCAGCAAGGCATCGCATATTCCCAATACAAGGATCTGCAAACCAGACACCAGACACACAAGATACTTGCAAAGAGGGCCGACGAAATAAAAAATCGGCTGCCACCGGGTTCGGAGAAAAAAGTGGCCGCCTGGGGAGTGTCCAACATCATGAAAGCCAAGGTTAAAGTAGACATGGGTTTGCGTGCAAACAAAATGCAATCGCATAGCCCTCGAAGGACCAAGAGATAAGGGAAGGACAAGGTAGGAAGGTTCCTGTCCGCAATGATACCTGCAATCGGTGCTCTGGCCGGTATCGCCGGAGCAGTCACGAATATTGTAAGCGCCGTAGTGGGCTTCGGACGATCGAAAACCGGTAGAGGAAACCCACCATCATAACAGAAAATTGAAAGATATCGCCATGGGGAAAAAACGGCCAAGAGCTCTACATTCGTCACCCGTGCCGGGGAAGAGGAGGATCAATTGCTGGGGGAAAAAATAGGAAAAAATCGAAGAAGGAAATCAAAGTGAATCTGCCTAGACGCCCACTGACAAACGTGGATTTGTGACTGTTTGCGCGCAAATTGAAAATAACTTATTTTCGCGGAGTGTTTATGAGAGATGAATTGCCTCCTAAACCCAAGAGATACGAATGTGTCATTGTTAATCTGGACACGACAGCCGGGCCCGGTACGCACTGGGTGGCCTACGTAAAGAAAGATAGTTTTGGGAATTTGCGTCCTCCGCCTGAATTGCGCGAGTATTTGAAATATACCAAACTAACGTACAATTACGAAACAGAACAGATGCCTAACACGTGGAACTGTAGACACTTGAGTCTGCGATTTTTAAACAATCAATATTTCCAGTGATAAACCAAAAATATGTATATATACATAATTCGCAGGGAATAAAAAAAGGTGTGAGCCGTGTTGATCACATCAGTATGTCGGTGTCTATCATTCTGAGTGGTCAAACGTCCGAGCTGCGGGCCATCTTTTACTCTCCCTTAGAAGTGGAGGGCGAATGGTGAGTGAGTCTGGTGGATTTTCAAATATACAACTCCATATCCAACACCGAGGAAAATAAAAATTTTCGTTTTCGGTATTCGGTTATGGAGGTAGTGAAGGAATATTTCATAAAGAAATATCTGCCGCACTACATTGCATTCGAACTGCACGGGAATCCGAATACCCTGAGCTCCGAAATGTTTTGCACCACAGATGTAGATTTCACGGAACCGGACACGATCGGGCACATGCTGGAGTTCGAAGCCAGCGTTTACGAAGCAGGAAAAAAACAAGTATCGTCGAGTGCGGTCAACATCTTTCCGGTTAACGTCATACGAATAAACTGTAGTTTTGCAAGTTGCAGTTATGTGAATGGGAAACCGAGCAGCACTATTTACGAGTTCGCCCCCACCGTAGATCCTGGATATAAAATCGTAGAATGTCCAAAAACGCTCATTTACGTTCCTGTNGAATGTCCAAAAACGCTCATTTACGTTCCTGTCGTCGCAAAGAGCATCCACAAAGTAGCCGTTTCGATCGTGGACTAAAACAACGAACTGATAAATTTCCGAAACGAAGAAATCACATTGCGCCTGCACTTGAAACAAAGAGACTAAATTTCGCTGGGAAAACAAAAATGTATAAATGCGTGCGGTACATCGAACCCGAGATCATTAAGCTGCGAGGAATCGTTGCGCTAACACCTGAAAACGCAGATTTTCTCCACGTCCTCGGTTCAAAAGTAAATCGCCACTTTATATATATATATATATATATATATATATAATACATCCGTATTTTCTCTCTGAATTAAACTGGTAAAAATTTTCCTATGAACGACCGCTCCTCCATTCTGAGTGATGAGCTGACTGATTCTCGGCCAACAAATTTCTAGAACCTCGATATCTTCCACTGGAAAACTGGTGGGTTGAACTGCGTTTCCGACAGATGACTCGAGAAAATGAACATTTTTTTCTCGCGTTGGTTACTCTTCGTCAGTGATCTTCGTTGATTAACATTGGTATAAAGCTATTTTTTTAAGCACAGAAATATCGTGCAACACCAGTACATATTTTCAGCTACACCGTGTGTTTTGAATTGAGAGAGAACTTAGCAGCTTAAATGGGTAAGGACGTTTAAGTCGTAGAAAAAGGTCAAGTGTCCCGAAAAAATCTGCCGGACATCGCCAAGTCCATCACTGGTGATACTGTTGGCAACGGCATCAATCACGTTTCCCACATGCGCGAAAATACAGGTGCGACCCCTGCCGGGAAACGATCCCTGATCGCCTTGATGGGACGCGTGCGCTCTGTAGGCTGTGCAATTGTTGTCGAGAGGATGGTGTGAAGTATTGTGCGTGTCCAGTCCTGTGTTGGTGTGAAATAATCATTATAGAAAGGGTGCCTGATCTCCACCGCTACGTTTAGTGGTTCTCTGGGATGGTGATTATCGCAGTGTTGACAGAACAGTTTGCAAGTATTTATGCAACATGAATAGGGTTTGCATTTATTACTGCCATCATTTTAATGGAATAAAGAATTACTTTATCCCTGGTGAGGGACTGAGGTGTGATGATACATTTTACTTGCATAGGCATGGGCTCGTTTTCACCCTAGGATGCAAGGCATTATTAAAAAATATGAGTATATGTCTGAAAGTAATCGTCATGGTTTATAACACATTTGATACATATTTGCAATCACATATTCTGATCGTGATCTCTGTTATACCCGACAGTAATGTATTTATATTAGAATTTTTTCGTAAATATTCAAAGTGATGTTTTTCCATCGCGTTCGGTATCGACGGCAGTAGTATTTCAACGATTATTTCCCGAGTCGATATATATCAGAGTCATGGGAGGCTATTTTGCATGACACTGTTCTCGTCAATACTGCTGCTAATTACAATCGAAGCGATGCCGCAATGTACTGTGAGAATGTTCCGTAAATAAAAAGCTTAAAGTGAGTCATATCTGAATGGTTTTTCCTAAGTTTCTTCACCGTATATGAGATTTCGTTCTGGCTCGAAGAGTTCTTAGTTCCACCCTTCAAGAAATGCATTTTTAATAGGATGTAGTTCAATCTGTGTTATTCCCGGAAAAATAGCTGAAGTTTTTAAATTAAAAATAAATAATTCTCACAAAAAAATTAAGTTTTGTGTTTTACAGCTTTTTTATGACAGCGAGAGTGGCAGAACCTAGCAGGTGTGTTCTTGAGCGACAATAAGGGTGAAACGAGGCGTGGATGGGGCTGTAACGAATTGATGTGGAGAAAGTCAGTCTGATCTATCGAGTGTAAAGCAAAGTTAAGCCTATTAAATTTCATGTCCATCTGATTTGATGGTTATGNATCGAGTGTAAAGCAAAGTTAAGCCTATTAAATTTCATGTCCATCTGATTTGATGGTTATGGGTTGTGTGTGTGTGAGCGTGCGTGATCGGCTGTAAAGCTATTTAACATTTAGGAGAAATGTGGCCAAGGAGGAAATTTAATCGTTTCGGAGCTTTATGGAAGACTTCCAAATTTGGGAATGAATTGTGTCTGGTACTGTGTATTCATTGCAGCACCAGGTAGGGCTTAATGTCTCCTCGACACTGGGATCATTAAAGATGGAACCGTCAGTACACACAATCTGTATCAGAGGAAGGAATCGAACATGGCCTACGTTAAGGAACCATCCAAGCGTATCCCTGAAGTGATTCCGGTGAACCATGGAAAAGCTCACATCGGGATGTCTGAGTCAATAATTGAGCCTGGGTCCTCCCAAATGCACGTACGGTGTTTTATCACGGCAGCGCTTCCTTACGTTTCATAGCAGCAGGAGCATCACCCCACCGTCGCTGGGTCGTCTACATATGTATGCATTTCGCCTCGCAAGTATTTATGTGAATGTCATTCCTGGTCGCTTTACCATCGTATTCTGCTACTGAGTCATTGGATACTTAAGCGGGTGGACAGAAAAATGCGACATGAAGTGCTGGAAATAATCAAACTTTCCTCGATTGCACGAATAGATCAAGCAGTTGGTAAGCCCTTGCGGGTCTTTGATATGTGCCGTCTTTCACAGCAACCATTAACTGCAAATAGTCCTGACAACTTGAAGAAAAAAATAGACGTGCCATAATTTTCTACATGCACAAATTCCCTCACTATGGACTGTATGAAAAAGCAATCGCCCGCGTTGGTGTTTTTTTAAACTGATTTTACTCTTGAGGAGTTTTCATGAGTGTTAAGTAAAAGGCTGACGATNCGCCCGCGTTGGTGTTTTTTTAAACTGATTTTACTCTTGAGGAGTTTTCATGAGTGTTAAGTAAAAGGCTGACGATATCTGCTGGTTTAGCATCAAGGTTCATTTTTTGCGATGACCTGTACTTTTAACGTGGCTGGCAATGTGGTGATGACAATGAGTTTTTAAGCTGCAGAAACAAATTTTTTCCTCCCATTCTTCGAATTTAATACTGATGATTTTTTCCCCGTGCGATTAATAATGTATATGGCAATGACTCGTAATGCCATAGCACGCGTGGTGGATAGAGAAACCAGATATTTTTCAAACTGATTCGTGTATTAAGGTATGCAAAACTGTGTGGCTGAAGTAGGATAGTCACCGTGTAATTTTCCCTTAGCCTGTTTATTGCTTATAGATGCTGTAAAATGCATTATTAGAGTTGTGAAAACTAACGGTGAACAGTTATGTTGAAGTTTCCTCNATTGCTTATAGATGCTGTAAAATGCATTATTAGAGTTGTGAAAACTAACGGTGAACAGTTATGTTGAAGTTTCCTCACATATAAACTGACGGATGGGAATGGGCTCGAGCTTGCAATGTGTTGAAAATTGCACCTAGAAAAATCTGTAAATATTATTAGCGGTAAGCTGAATTTGGCTATTAATTATAATGTTATAAATAAGGCGTCGAATAATAACAGCAGGAGGTGTGCAGATTTATGGAATTTTTATATTTGTTAAAATCATGAAATTGACAGGGGGATAATATAAGTACCTGAATAAATGTAACATGCCCCTCGTAATATCTTAAGCTGACGTTGAAGCTTAGAAAAATACTTCTGCTCTGGCTGGGAAGTGTTTTCTTAGACCGTGTGGCGGGCAAGTTTTTAAGTAATTTTCCATGTGAAATTGTTGTAAAATTAAAGAGAAGATAGAATTTTACAGCTGTTTTTCCGCTGCCTGTGAAAAGGAATTCGGTATTCTCTCGTGGTTTCTGGTGCTCGAATTGTTTTAATTAGCATTAAATATTTTCCCTTTTTTGTATATATGATTGCATCTCGCTTACGTACGATGTCCTGAGAAGATTAATTCTTCGTACAGTGGTGTACTGTAAAAATGTAAATTTCCTTCTTAAGTGGGAGAAAAAAGAATACGAGAGGTGTTACGAGTTATGTTTTTTATGGAGTCGATCCAATTTTTTTCTAGTCAAATATTAAAAAAAATATTTTTNGAGAGGTGTTACGAGTTATGTTTTTTATGGAGTCGATCCAATTTTTTTCTAGTCAAATATTAAAAAAAATATTTTTTGGCTTTGCAAAATGTAAAAAAAATATTATGATCTGTTTTAGTTTGGTGATTTGTCCATTCCGTCATTCTANATTTTTGGCTTTGCAAAATGTAAAAAAAATATTATGATCTGTTTTAGTTTGGTGATTTGTCCATTCCGTCATTCTAAACTCGGATATATTTCTCGTTGGTGTTCGCCTATTTGGCTAACATAAAATAGTAGCATGACTTTTAATTTTCTAGGTGGTGTAAAAGCTACAATTATAATAAAAATGTAAAATTTACAGTCTTTTGAGTAGGANTATCAATCATAATTATAAAATAAAACTTTGGTGTCCGACCCTAAAAATAATATTACTCAGTATAATTCTTGTTCTTCAGTTCTAGTATCTAACGTGGGCCTTACATGTGGTGGTTCGTGTACAAAGTACATGCACGTTACAGTAGTAGGCACTGTGTGTGTGTCTACCGGAAAGAGGCCAGAATCTCGCACACTACTGTAGAAACTTATCTCAAACAAGCAGGGCCACGCGCACTCGAGACTTGCAAGAACTATATTCAAATTGCTAGTGAGATACTTGAACTTGCATATTCTGAACCAGCTGGTCGATTCTAGGTTCAGTTTTTGCCAGATCTACTGTCAGGTCACTATCGACGGCAAGACGATTGCGTTGCTTAGTTTTGTTCAGTACCAACGCTGAAAAACCTGTCTCACATAAATAAGTCGAGGAAAACAGAATAAGAAGTCGCAAAGCAAGAGTGACAACATTTGGATTAACAAGGAAACGTTTTATCCAAAACTTCTCTAAAGTCAAAAGATGGAAGTTATCTTTAGTGGTCGAATCTGCCTTCATTTATAAAAATTCTTCTTNCTAGCCATCGATTACCGTTTAACTTGTAGATACATTTAATTAAAATGTTATCAGAAAGTTTTAAATAAAAATATGGATGAACCTCATAACCAATTTCCATGAACGTTCTTCGTGGTATTGGACGAGTTCAAATGTTATTTTCGACTGTCACCAAAGACGTTATTTATGTATTATTTTGAAATTTTTGTTGCGAAATATATAAATATATAACTCTCATATGTCAGTTTATTAGTGTTTCGAAATTACTTTACTACTTGTTTGCACCTTTATTAAGGTTTCATTTGACACCATATTATGAAAATTGTAAAATACAGTAAAAAGTACAGAAAAATGATTGCCAATTGAACGCCCTTAAACTCGATCACAGAACAGTTTTGTTATAAATTTTCTGGTGATTTATTTTACCAGTGCACGGCGTAACTCGTGATTACAATCGTCGTGTTTGTATAACAGGCTATTAAGTCCCGGGTTCCAATCCAATGCAACCCATGCATTATGTGTCGTTTTTAGACCTAAGTTTAGTTGAGTGAACCTTGTAAGCCATAATTCATTTATCTTCTTGGCATGGAGGGGAGACCATATAAACCAATTACAAAAAAATACTATAAAATATTCACCTGGCGTCCTTCGTCCGAGGTAGCATGTCTGTGTATGTTTAGCAAGATAAATGGNGGGGAGACCATATAAACCAATTACAAAAAAATACTATAAAATATTCACCTGGCGTCCTTCGTCCGAGGTAGCATGTCTGTGTATGTTTAGCAAGATAAATGGTCTTAATTTATGTTCTTACAGAGAGTGTTACTTTTTCCTTTAAAGTCAACTCACAGAACTGGTGTTTTCATTAATATTTTTAACGGAGAAGTAGAGTTTATTTCCTTACATCAGTGTGACCAAGACTACATTAAAGCAGTGAATGCAAATTCATTAAAAACTACTACAGAAAACCCCAACATTTTCTTAAATATACGATTCAATTTGTGTATTCGAGAAGAACTTAAAACATGTTACGCTAAAGTGTAATTCGTTAAAGTTTTATATGTATTTCTCTTTTGGATGATTTATTGTGAAATAAACTGTTTATCATAAGATACTATCTAAATCATGGTTTCCCACCTTTTTTTGCGTCGCGCCTCTCCTATTTATAATTAAAACTTCCAACCCCCCCCCCCTTTTTTTTTTTAGAAAAATTAAAACAATACACATCATTTTAAAACCATTTATTTATCAATCATAATTATAAAATAAAACTTTGGTGTCCGACCCTAAAAATAATATTACTCAGTATAATTCTTGTTCTTNTATCAATCATAATTATAAAATAAAACTTTGGTGTCCGACCCTAAAAATAATATTACTCAGTATAATTCTTGTTCTTAAGTTCTAGTATCTAACGTGGGCCTTACATGTGGTGGTTCGTGTGCAAAGTACATGCACGTTACAGTAGTATGCACGGTGTGCATGTCTACCGGAAAGAGGCCAGAATCTCGCACACTACTGTAGAAACTTATCTCAAACAAGCAAGGGCCACGCGCACTCGAGACTTGCAAGAACTATATTCAAATTGCTAGTGAGATACTTGAACTTGCATATTCTGAACCAGCTGGTCGATTCTAGGTTCAGTTTTTGTCAGATCTACTGTCAGGTCACTATCGACGGCAAGACGATTGCGTTGCTTAGTTTTGTTCAGTACCAACGCTGAAAAACCTGTCTCACATAAATAAGTCGAGGAAAACGGAATAAGAAGTCGCAAAGCAAGAGTGACAACATTTAGATTAACAAGGAAACGTTTTATCTAAAACTTCTCTAAAGTCAAAAGATGGAAGTTATCTTTAGTGGTCGAATCTGCCTTCATTTATAAAAATTCTTCTTGAACCTTCTCTGTTAATTGCAAGACATCGACCACAAATTGATTTCTAGTCATGTGCCATATCGGGGAGTCTGAATCAATGTCTTAATAGTATCACTCAAATTCTTGTTTCAAGCCATGCAAATGAGTTTTTATTTCAGTTTTCAAATCTTCATTCAATAGTTGACTTTTAGTTGCTTCATGTAGCCGAGAAAAAGATATCAAGTTTCCGGCAGACACTCTTTGAGTTCAAAGTTGAAGCTTTGAAATGAAACCTTGAACATGATCGTAGTTACTTATTAGAGTGCCGTTATTACCCTGAAGCTTCAAGTTTAGCTGATTCAAGGCATAAAACACATAGGTCAAATAGGCCAATCTCAATTGCAATTCTACATCGTTTAACAATTGCAAAAGATCGTTCCTTTCTTTGTACTCAAAAAAAGGATGGCCTCTTCTTTCAACTCATCAAGGCGTGCCAACATGTTTCCCTTAGACAACCAGCGCACTTCTGTGTGGAAAAGAAGTACTTTGTGATCTGAATCGAGATCTTCGAAAAGTAAAGTAAATAATCGACTGTTCGGAGCGCTACTCTTGATGTGGTTAACGCCCTTTATTGCCGAGTCTAAAGTCTGGAGTAAGTATTGTGGCAATGTTTTTAAAGCCAAAGCTTGGCGGTGAATAACACAATGTGTGCTAGCCAGCGTGGGATTATTTTCCTAGAGTTTTTGACCTAAATCTGATCTTGCACCTATCATTGCAGGGGTGCCATCTGTGCAGAATCCAATAAATTTATTCCACTGCAAATCATTTTTTTTTCGATGAATCCAGATATTGAAGCAAATATGTCGTCAGCTTTAGTACCTGCTGTCAAAGATTGGGAGTACAAAATTTCTTCTTCAATCTTATCCTTGTTGATGTATCGAACATAGACGATTAACTGTGCACAGTTACTGATGTCCGTAGATTCATCCCAACTTATGGCAAAAAATGGCGATGATTTCACTTTGTTAATTATTTGGCACTTTATGTCTGCAGCAATATCATCGATTCTACGCTTGACAGTGTTATTGGAAAGAGAAATCGATTTCAATTTTTTGTTCTGATTCTTCTCCTAATATTATCTGCGTGGCCTTTAGTACACATGGCTTGATTAAGTCTTCTCCAATAGTGTGCGGTTTCTTTGCTTCGCTATCAAAAAGCTATTTCAAATGAGGCTTTGAGATGCTGTGACACGCCTTTGTGATAACTTCCTGACGTATCCAATCTCATGTGATTGAGTGTTTCTGATTTGGAAGAAAAAAACTCCTTTGTTTTGGTTATCATAGTAGGGTGTTGTTGATTCAAGTGCCTTTCAAGACGATTAGGCCTCATGGTGTCATTGCTCAAAACTTTCAAGCATATTACACACTGAGGTAATTGTACTCCGTCTTTTTCAATGTAGGTAAATTCAAACTTAATATAGTCTTCAGAATACTTTCTCTTTTCCGTTGCCATGTTTCTGCTGCAACAAAAATATTGAAGATAATTTAAAAACTTTATAAAGTTTCCACTCAAACTAACCAAACAAAACAAGTTACTTAAAAAACGAAACATAGTTACAATGGTATAAATTTAATTTTAAAAAAATGTGAATGATTGATTACTTACTGAAATATATTATTTAACCCTATGAACGCCAAACGCTGCGCATCAGAAGTGTTCTCTCTACGCCAAGCCAAGTATTCACTAATAAATACCTACAAAAATTAGTGATGGGGTATTACCAGATATCGATAAATCCCTGTTATAGCTACTGTAATAGATTTTCCATGTATCAAAGTGTTATACCATGAATAACTTATCAAATAAATGTTGCCATAGAAGCATTCATGAAATCTAATAAATGAAATTTTCAAATTAACAAACTATTTGACATTCAAAACATGATTAAAATATTTTTTTTACAGAACAAAGCGCATCCCTATAATGACGATAATGACGTCACCACTTGTCGCCTGAGAGCAACAATGGCGTACGGCTTCAAAGAAAAGACGGTTATTTTGGGGATATGATAAGGATTAAAAAATCATTACTAGCGAAACTATTATATTACGGAAACTCCTCTTCTCCACGGAAACTTCTAATTGTATTGATGATCTGCCCGTGTACAAAATATCCTTCTTCAGGCCTGAATTTTTCCATTTCAAATGCCACTAAACCAGCAAAATATTTTTATAATGTAGGAAGTATTTAACATTTTTGTTTGATTGTATTGTTTTTACGATCTATATTACTCGTATTCATAATAAAGTAATACTAATTCCTTAGCCCTTCGTCTGGCAGGATTCGATAACAATTGTTTTGTCATTGTTCCTTGCCGCCACCTGGCTTTTGCCACTTGAAGGATTAGTAGATGTATTGATTGCAGTGGTTTTATTTAAATTAGTACCATGTTCTTGTAAATTGTAGATGCTTAAATACCCTCATCACTAGCGTCGCTTCAAAGCAACAATGGCGTGTGGTGAACGAAATTTTTTACGTGTATTCGTCGCCTAAAACCAATTCAGATTTCTAAATTATACACCGAGGATCAAGCTTAAACTTTATTCAGTCAAATTAAGTGACATATAGCTAAGACAACAAAAGATGTAAAAAAAATCCTTTTACCAATTTTCTATATATCAGAATGTAAAGTAACCCATCTATTTGTCGCCTAACCTCGTCGTTGGTCTTTTAGGCGCCGATTACGTTTGTTGTTTGTAATCTTCGTTGGCGTTCAGATGGTTTAAAAAAAAAACCTTTTACAACTCATTGCACGAAAAAATAGTGAAACATCTTTGGCGATCTGTATTTTAATTTATAAATTATGAACAAGCGCCGCTTGCATTAGGTATACGACATAGCTCTCTCTTATTCTCTCTCCCCGAGGGCAGATCTTTCGTCTTTCTTTTTAGGAGAGGATACAACTTAGTAAACTAACGTTTTGCTGCTGTTCCAAGTTTAAATTCGCGTTACGATACGCTGCATAACGTGTCGTGATGNAATTATGAACAAGCGCCGCTTGCATTAGGTATACGACATAGCTCTCTCTTATTCTCTCTCCCCGAGGGCAGATCTTTCGTCTTTCTTTTTAGGAGAGGATACTACTTAGTAAACTAACGTTTTGCTGCTGTTCCAAGTTTAAATTCGCGTTACGATACGCTGCATAACGTGTCGTGATGCGACCTTGAAATTATATCCGAGACGCCCCCAAAGAAGTTTCACTTCAAAAATTTTAGTGTAGGTATAATACAACTCACCTTCAACGACAAATCTTCAGGTTAAAATTATTAACTTCGCGACACTTTGCGGGCTTGCTTATCTACTGCAATTGTTATAAATCGTGCGTGCGCGATGGCGTTCTATACCAGATCGATCGAGGGCAGGGCGAGGACGTGGGTGACGGTGGGCGGCGCGCTGGCATGTTAAGACAATAATGGACTTGACGAGGCGTGAGGATAGTAAGGAAAGCAATCAAATGATTTTGGCGCTCCGCCCCCCCCCCCTTGATCGCACTACGCCCCCCAAGGGAGGCGCGCCCCACCGGTTGGGAAGTACGGATCTTAATCATTTCTTTGCATGCGAGTAAAGTAACATTTGATCTTGTTTATTTACAAACATTTGTATTTAATCGAAATCATAAAAAATTATAATTAGGTACATTCTCAAAACTTGTTTTAAAGCTCTTGAGTGCATTACACAGGCAGATAAGTAAAAGATTTTGAATTTACTCATTGCAGACTCTGAAATACTTAGTTGAATGGAGACATGTTTCGTAATAGAGACTGCTTCTAAAGAAAGGGAAAATATTTCATCACATTTTTCCTAGAACTGATTATTTTGTTCGCCAACACAAAATATTTTCTTTTTGGGGATTTTTTTTTTTCCTTTCGAACAAGGAAATGGCATTCCACTGAGAGCCTCTGTTTTGTTTTTGTAGCCTCTTCGCAGAAAACTTCAAGCAAGAAGCTCTAGTTGAAACAGACATTCAATTTTAAATGTCGTCAACGAGTGTAGGACATCATTTCTTATTTTGGTTACGCTGAATGACTCCGATTAGATCCAAAATTGGCGCATGCGCTCTAGACACAGTCCACTCGTCCTTGTATGAGGGTAAATAACAAGAGCATCTACCAAGAGTGCAAAAAACCGATACACCATTGCCAATTTTTGCATGTTTCACATTTTGTGCGCATCGAATAATTTGCTAGTGTAGTGCTAGGAATGAATAACGTGAATTTAAAAATAAGTAATAAATGTTAACTTAGATGCCGACCACACAAATCCTTTCCGAAAAAAAATTAAGTTTTATAAAAGGCTGCCAAAAGACAACTTATTTAGCGGTTTCAGGTTCGAGAATCATGGACCCATTTTTCCGTTGAGTATCTGGAGAAGAAACTGGAAACTACGAGCACACTGCGTGTTCAGGCGCGCTTTATGTTAATTGCGACAATTTTCTGTATGTAATTACAATGAGATCGTCATTGTAATTACAATGAGATCGTCATTGTAATTTTATTTTTTGTCATTGCTTTATGTTAGTAACATAGTACGATGTCTTGATTTAACTTCAATTATTGTAAGATATAGTAATTCATTTCACCACGGCTAATTAACATGTCATGATCAGGACTCCTGGGACGAAACTCCACGGGTCCGGTCAATTACTACAAACCATCAACTATTACATTTTCCATTGTAATAAACGTTTGTCCGTCATGGCTGAGCCAGAGACTGCAATTTCTGCGTATACAAAAAATGCTACTCTCTGAAGTAATTTCAAATTAATTGTAATATTTATGTGAAAACGAAATAAACTATCTTCTTTCCAACATGTCTACTGCCATTCATTTTAACTAACAACATACTTCTCAAAGAAAGCCAAAAGCTTTGTTGTTCAAACTTATCTAGCTACAATTCTCATATAACATGTTACACTTACAGCGAAGAGTTTAGCCTAGCCTTGGTCGACTCACAAGCTGACTCCCTATCGCGTACAGAACAATGATCTGAACGTTTGAAAGTGTTGGCTTGTACTGTATCTCAATGCTATCAATAATTACTCAAACATGTGAGCGAGAAAAAACTCCGTTACATCATGATTCTCATAAAGTCATGTCCATTTTAAATATCACCCAGTTATAATCATTAGTTTGTATGTAATGCGATGGTATCACAGGTAGAAAGCTAGTAAATAATAGGAAATTTTTTAATGTGGGGAAAGTTAACAACTTTTGAGTTATCTTTGTCATTGACCATACGGAGTTGGCCTTTCATTAGCTCTTAAACGTTCTCAATCTATGCCCGCGGGCTATTGCTTGTCTTTAGTGGAAATCCCCACGCGTGTTCCCGCCTGAGGCAGTGTCACGACGTATGGATGAGAGCAAGAAGGCGCTAATAGGAACCGAGGGACAGACCTATCGCTCCGGTCAGCCCGAAGGATGTATGTGGTGAGACGAGGTGGGGGTGTAGACGCAGAGTAATGAAGACGGGGGAGGAAACGGGAGAGCCTCGGGGAAACACTCACGCCACGGCATTGTCCACTACGCTCCCTACGTGAAAACCCCCTATCCGGAAATGTTCTCCTCAGAGCACGTAGGCCAGTGAATAACCAACTGAACCAACCGTGAGTACAGTTTTCCTTTAGTACGAGAGCAAAGTCGAATGTTACAACTTATGAGAACTTTTAACTTACTGCCACCACGGGTCCATCCCACCTGACATGAGCCATCGTACCAGTGTAGCCTTAAAGAGAAGTAATATCCCCAACACAATGCTCAGTCAAACTCAGGAACCCCAGTAATGTACCCGTTATTGCAGCCAGTCCGTGGTATTACTTGTTGCGACACTTGTTGCATTTTTCCGACCGCCTGCTCGCCGGCAACATACCACAGACCAGCTAATGCGATAACTGACAGGTCATGTCTCGTCCTTTACAGTGACAGATTGGATTTATTTACGTTATAATACTCTGTTTCGGTGACCCGAAACGGTCTCACTATCAAGCCTGCCACCAGACCGAAACCATGAATATTTCCCTTGAATAAAGCATACGTATGGACATGAAAATTTATCAAGTTCAACAACGCGTAGGCTAAACTCCACAGAAATATGTCTACTAGAGCTTTAGAAGTAGACCAGGTAGCATGGGATCTGTCCTTATTATTCAAGGTTTCTAATAAATTGCGAACCATTTACAGAAGTAACTGTAAAGTAAACGTGTCTGATGTCTGTACTCTCAAACGAATGCGGGGAAATTTTCCAGTGTGTGCACATATATTAGCTTGAGCCTAGTGATCAGCCGAACAAATAAAGATTAACGTTACATAATCATCGTAACCGTTGATATTAAGAGCGTTGTACTTTATGTTCGCAGACCTGAATGTGCCACTTAATAATTCACGCGGGCGTGAACGGATTGCCAGGTCAAGTCCACGCATGGCGACAGCAGTCTCTTTTTGTAATTAACCTCGTCAAACATCCATTCCTGGGGCGGAACGACAGAGAGAGATTGGAATGAGCGCGAAGAGAAGAGATTACGCATCAACTAATTAACTGAATGTCCGCTCCCTCGCGCTAATAACCCGGCCGCGCCGTCATACAACTCGTTCGAGATGAACCGAGGTGCGCCGGATTAGTTTGGAAACGCGGCTGAAGTAATTTCCACAAAGTTAGGCAGAGGGGCGACAGGGTTGGCTGGCCTGGCTGAAGGGAAAGATGTATCTTCAAACGAAGAGTGGGTGGCCGGTATACCGAAGATTGCAATAATTACTCTAATAATCATAAAATTTGCGAAGANTTAGGCAGAGGGGCGACAGGGTTGGCTGGCCTGGCTGAAGGGAAAGATGTCTCTTCAAACGAAGAGTGGGTGGCCGGTATACCGAAGATTGCAATAATTACTCTAATAATCATAACATTTGCGAAGAGGGAAGTTAAAAATTCTCGTACCTGCAATTGATGTAATCTTGTGAAATCACAGACTTCTGTAGGTTCATACGATCACATCTTGCAACGTTAGTATTAGCACTGCTGTGGACAATGATGCTTATAACGTGTGTGATCTGCAAAGATTAAAAAAAAAACAGGTGACATCAGGAAGTCAATCACCATTTCTGAGAATTTCACAAATTTTGAGATCTCTGAAAGCTTACTGGCCAGGCGTGGCCTGAAAAAACATCGTATATGTTTTGCAGCAAAAATTTTGAAAAAGATTGGTAACGCCCTCGTAACATAAAATAAATTCTCCGTGACTAATTATCAAAGTTAATCATTTTTGACATACGTTACTTAGCTAAGAAATTTTATAATTTANGAGGGAAGTTAAAAATTCTCGTACCTGCAATTGATGTAATCTTGTGAAATCACAGACTTCGGTAGGTTCATACGATCACATCTTGCAACGTTAGTATTAGCACTGCTGTGGACAATGATGCTTATAACGTGTGTGATCTGCAAAGATTAAAAAAAAAAACAGGTGACATCAGGAAGTCAATCACCATTTCTGAGAATTTCACAAATTTTGAGATCTCTGAAAGCTTACTGGCCAGGCGTGGCCTGAAAAAAACATCGTATATGTTTTGCAGCAAAAATTTTGAAAAAGATTGGTAACGCCCTCGTAACATAAAATAAATTCTCCGTGACTAATTATCAAAGTTGATCATTTTTGACATACGTTACTTAGCTAAGAAATTTTATAATTTATTTACAGCATTTCAAAAAAATTAACAAGACACGAAATGAAGATGTTTTGTAATAGCACATAGAAAAGTCCTGGAGACAAATTTCCGAGCTTATGGTAGAACGAGCTATTATTTCGGACATTAGTCACTGCACAGATTTGTTGGGCGCTGTATTAAACTCAGAACAAGACATGATAACGTTTACGCAAAGATAAACAAAATAAANGAACGAGCTATTATTTCGGACGTTAGTCACTGCACAGATTTGTTGGGCGCTGTATTAAACTCAGAACAAGACATGATAACGTTTACGCAAAGATAAACAAAATAAAACTAGTCAACGTTATTAAGCTGCTGTACGCTTATTTTAAAAAGATTTGAGATAAAATTCCCTTACATGTAATGGAAACTAATTACCTCTACATGTAAGGTATAATTACCTCTTAAATCTAGAGTAAAATTTACATAACAGGTAAAGTACTATTCCCTATTCGTACGGAAAAGTACCTGACAAAAGTGTGAGAAAATCCCATACAAGTAAGGGAATACTAACTATATTGTATAATAAAATTATATTTTGAAAAAACTGGAATACTAGTATTGTTAATTTTATTACTAGCTATATTCTCAGAGGAATAGCAACTGAAACCACAATTCTGAAATCTTCTACTCCTGTCAGTGGGTTGGNTGTAATGGAAACTAATTACCTCTACATGTAAGGTATAATTACCTCTTAAATCTAGAGTAAAATTTACATAACAGGTAAAGTACTATTCCCTATTCGTACGGAAAAGTACCTGACAAAAGTGTGAGAAAATCCCATACAAGTAAGGGAATACCAACTATATTGTATAATAAAATTATATTTTGAAAAAACTGGAATACTAGTATTGTTAATTTTATTACTAGCTATATTCTCAGAGGAATAGCAATTGAAACCACAATTCTGAAATCTTCTACTCCTGTCAGTGGGTTGGTGCGAACTATGGTCATCTACCTCGGAAGGTCGGTGCGCTATCCATCGCACCATGGCGACAACATAGTGGCATTAGTGATTATAAGTGTACTTCTAAACGAAAAATAAAAATGTATTAAGTTATCTGAAAATTTCGAAGTGAAATAACTCTACAAGTTTTCCCTAAAATATTTCTTATTAGCTTGAACATTCCCGCTAATTTAAAAGCAACTTGACAAATTAGTTATTCCTGGAACTGGTTATAATAATTATTTTGTGTAACAGATTGCTCAGTTACTTTTGTGCGGTACAAAGCTAATTTTGTGTGGAATTTCTTTAGTGGCTTTATTAGTGCTTTTTAGTCAATACCTTTCCAAGTAATTTAATAATTCCCTTGACATAAAAAATTACGTGAGTAAAAGATAACGGCGTATATTGAGATTTGAACACGGGAACAAAAATCTATCCGTTTTCCACAGTCTCTTACAAATTTTCTCATTTCCTTTTTTTTTTTTTTTTTTTTTTTTTTACAATCTTTTCAATTGTAACTTTTGATAAAATTGTATTTTACAGATTTTCTTAACATTAAGATTAATTTTTATTGTTTAGTATTATGGCTTCTCTAACGAATATAAATGCCACATGCTGTCCAACATGGCGCCTCATTTTGTTTCTTCCTCTTGTACAACTGTCGAGAGAATGCTGAGGAGATGCACACTTCGTAAGGTAATTTTCCCATTCATGTGTAAGATTTTACAATGCCATGTAAGTGAGTTTTTCTCCAGAATGCGGTAATTATATCATACATGTAACGAAAATTATGTCTCCCAAACAAGATTGCGAATATTCCCTTACAATTGCCAGGTAGTTTTCCCCATTTTTTTACAGTGCAGATATGTAAATAAAATGCACAGAACTCCGCAGAGGGGAAATAAGGCAATATTCGCAGGATAAACTAAACAAAATACCCAAAATGGTAAATCATATTAAGTAACAAATATTATATTACTTTTACGACATAGCGAATATGATACATGCGGAAGCAAAGGCTTCCTTCGACGAAAACCACTAATCTTGACTAATTTTTTGTGTTCATACTTTTTATTATTTTCGGCGATGGCGTTTGTTCGAAGAAAAAAAGTACTCCGTTCTCTCGCTTTCTGCCATTTCAAGAAACATTCAAAGATAAAATTCACGCTTTTCCTGATAAGAGTACAACACACAAGTCTTGCTTGCCCAAGTCCCCAGCTAGATCTCGCCGCTGGATTTGCAACATATCCTGTAGTATTAATTACGGCTTTATTTCAGTATTTTCTGTCGTTTTCCTAGCGATGGTATTCCCCGTTACTATCATTACTGAACTGTTACTGTGTCTTGGCTTTGGAGCTCCGCGTGGAGGCGAGGACCAGGACCCACTGAAGCTGTGGCCCTCGCGGTCCCCAGACACGTATGCCCCACCGGGCGTGTGTCTAGTGAAAAACAACCCTTAAGCCTGTTTGCCACTATGCAATTTTCCGTGCAAGCTCGGGCGGGAGCGTCCACGATACCTGCTACCCGAGCCTGCACGCGGGCAGGCATGGAGGGCTTTCTGGGATAACCGGTCCTACAACATTTCTTGCCGCACAAGTAAAGGCGAGTACACTTTTTATGATTTTACTTCTTCAACTCTGGTTCATGAACAATTTTCACTCATGACGTCAGCATTATGCGTTTATGCTCAGAGCCTAGTCGTTTTGTTGTTATAAGTGAATCTTTTGTGTTAAACGAACAGGAATTTTATTTTTACAATTGTCACACAATGCTGTTTTAGAATCAGTAAATATTTTCGTGGTTTTTCATATACTATTTATTCATGTTTAATAATCTTGTCGCTCTTTTCAAAACAAAACACAAAAAAGACTATACCACCCTCTCTCTGATTGGCTAAAATTTCAACCTTATAGGAAAAATTGTATCGAAAAATGCTCACGACCAATAACGAGAACTTCCATGAAAATAACCAGCAGATGGTCAAATCTTCCATGGAACCGTCCATACAAGTGGCCTTGCTGGCTGGCATGCATGGAATCTACCAAAGGAATCTTCCATCATGGGATATGGGTTTTATCCACAATCTCCCGAGTAGTTCATTTGCAAGTGAATCATTCATAGTTGCCGGAAGTTCCACCAAGGTGCGAACCCCAAGGAACTATTAAGAGTAAAACTATATATATATATATATAATTGTGTATAGGCTGTTCACGGTAAAGCGAGCACTTTTGAGGGCCTAGTTACTTTTTCCTTTCAGCAACTTTTTATCTTTTAAACACATTTTTAAATTAAATATTGTCATTTAAGTAATAAAGACAGTGTGTATATCCCACCGCGCTTAAAAGTTAACGTCTAATGCAAACATAAAATTCATTTGTTGACTGTTATTCCAAATGGGAGGGCTTTCAAAAGTGCTTACTTTACCGTGAATAGCGTATAAATAGGGCCATCTGTTTTTCGCGAAAATATTTACGTGGAGGCTAGACCTCAATATCCTATGTGCGCACTTGCAGTCTTCATTTAGCTATTGGCCGCTTGTATTGGTGGGAAGAGAGTCTGTTACATGAGAGAGCGAATCATAATTAAGTTTCTCCGGTACTGACCGTCCATGATTCGCGGGCGGACAGATAAGATACGGAACAATACAAATGATCAGAGACCTGCTAAATTCGCGTCATTATTTGGCATTAGACTAAATTTCACAGTGTTGTTTATACTCGAACTGGCGTTATTTATCCATTGGCTACTGAAAATATGTGAAGCAACTCCCTTCCTGACTGTACTGCGTGTGATTAGGCCACACAATTGTAAAGTGTTCATTTATTGAAGCAGAGTTACCCGGAGCGTGTCAAAGAAAGTATGGTCCAATGACAAACATATTGCAAAGGTACATGTGTTTGAAGTTTAATGTGTCCCCAAATAATAACGCAAATTTTGCAGGTCTCTACAAATGATCCAATCACCAAAGGGGCTCTGAACTGAAGTGTTTTGGAACACAACTTGTCCTGAAGTCTTTTCGCGAAAAACAGGTGATCCTACATATAAATGATTGCAAATTGGTACGGATAACTCTGCAAAGCCACAGTGGTGAGCAACCACGTCGCTGCCGCCTAAGGGCTGGACACAGTGCGCGGAGACCAGCGCTTCACAATACTGGATACACAACGGTGAAACGTCGCGTTTGTCCCGAGCTACGAAAACACTCCTCGGCGTCACCTCTCGCCTGGGCAACATGGTGCGTGAGGTCATCCTGTCAGTCGGCACGGCTTCAGCGGAACTATACCACAGAATAGTTTAGAAGCGGAATGGCAGTTGCTTCGAGAAACTGCTGAAGGTAGGACCCCTGTACTTTTCCTCGTGCAAGAAACTTCGGAAAATATAGTCTATTCGCAGATTCTCCAAACTTTTTTAATCAGACCTTTAAAAATTCACCCCACGTATGTCATTCTTATTATTTACGGATAAAATATAAGTAAAAGTTCATTTTAACCAATAATAATGTACCTTTATAGTAACAAAAGTAGAATAACGCTTGTGATACATGACATATTTGGGAAACAACTAAACTCATCTTATATGGGGTCATTTTTCAAAGGCTTTACTCCAAAATTTTGAAGATACCGCGAATATACTGTCAACGAGATGCATTTGAGGAGCTGTGGAACGAATACGGAAGAAAAAACGGAAATACCACAAGGTAACTTTAACACTTGAGTACTTGAGAACTGGAATGCTACTGGTGAATAAGAGACCCGAGATATATACCCATTTGGATAAGAATACTGTACATAAAAACCGTGGGAGATTCCCGAAAGAGTAAAATAAAATTATTTTCCAAAATGTTTATAAAACAAATTAACAAATATTTTGTTTCAGAATCCACGCTACTTTTCACCTAATTTGTAATACGTTTTCAGCTATACAAAGAAATAATTTTTGTATAGAATGTTATATCATGAACGTAATAATTTCTTTATAATACATGTCACTTTTGTACCTTAAAAAACTACTATAATTTGGAAAATTAGGCAACCGCTACCATATCCTATACTCCATTTATTAGGTTTATCTCAAAAATCTAAATACAAAATAATAATAGTAGAAACAAAATTTAATTTAAATTCTGTACAATGAAAAACAGAAAGAATTCGCCAAATGAACAAACAACAAAAAATCGTAAATCATTTTAAAAAGTCAAACCCCATATTATATATGATTAGGGTTATTAACTTCTTTGCTTTTATGCCAGAACGGTGAACAGTCGGAACTTAAAACTTAATTTTTATCAAAATATACGTCAAAGAAAGCCTAGCTGAGTAAAATAGTCACTCAATCTACTCGTAAATACCCTCCGTATTACAGTTTCTCTCCTTAGAGACTGTCATCCACAAATAAATACAAGTTTCTTTGTCGCATACAGAAAGCAAGACACTCGCGCTGCAAAAGTATATGGAAGATAGAGAAGTCAAACACGTGATGAATTCTCGACCTTCTTCCTTGAACATTTAACATGTCTTTATTCCACTATTGAAGTCATTGGTATCTGATAATAGATAATTGTGCTTCGCATTTTTTTTTCATCTTTCTCCTATTAAAATGATTGCATATGTATTCACTGATGAAACGCACTCCTCAGGGGTTAAAGTATATGTAGATATTTTGTGAATTGAAGCTTTCTCGCCATTTAATGTCGTAAAAATGTAAATATTTTTATAAAGGTGAATATACAGCTAAAATCAAAACGTGTATGTTGAGATAGGGCCTGCGTTTTAACGAAAATGAATATTAATCATCCCTATACATAAACAAGGAGTTCAGTGTTACGTTGAAATTAAGGGCAATGCTGTGAGAAGTTTTCTCAGTTCTATAGGCTATATTATATATGCAGTTAGAGCTTCATTAACACGAATAAAATAGACAACGTATAAAAAAAATCTTATGGGCTAAAAATTGTTTTAGTTGCTTAGTGTCGCTGCCTTTCTTCTCATCAATTAATTAAACCCAAATGATGTTTGTATGCACTGCACACAAATTTTGTTTACGCAGTTTCAACAAATTAATATGTCTAAATAAAATATTTTTAACACCTTCGTAAATAAAATAAACCAAACACTTCACAACAATTCAAGGAAGCTGAAAGTTATCGCCCTAAATCATCATAGCATGCACTTGGCTGTAGTTTATCTACAAATTTTCAATGATCTTAGCTAATAAAGATATTCAATAATGTATAAAAACAATTTAAAAACAAATACGTTATTTTTTTGTGTAGGATTACAAAGATACCTTGAGATAAGTACGACTAATTTGTCGATTTATTTTGTTTTATTTGTGCAAGAGTACACTCCAAAAACATTGAGATATCTATTGTTGGTTAACGCAAAACTATGAAGTTTCAATTGTTAATTTTCCTGTAGGGTTATCGCATGCAGTTTCTGCAAGTTGCAAATTACTAAGAACTAAAATAAAAAAATTGGAACAGTTTTGCAATCTACCTGCCTTTAAGGTCGTGCAAGAACCAAAATTGCTTTTTTCTATATTTTGAAGATATTTTATGGCTTTGTGGCATAATAATGATAACTGATAAAAAATTTAATAATTTTAAAAATTCCATTAATTGTGTTATTTTAGCGTAGATATGGGACGTTTAATTTTGAAATATTGATTCGTAAAAGCTTTAAAAGGTTTTTGGACACATTTGTTTTCAGCTGAAGTGTCTCTTGAATTCGCAGAAGTGTTGTGTTGGCAATCAATTTTATCTCAGATACAGGGTTTATCTACGATAATGGCTTAGCTTTTAACTATTTTACTTTAAATTTTATCACAGGAAATTATAATTGAAATACTAGTGAAAAGCATACAAAATTACCAAGAAAATACTCTTATAACATTCTGGTGACATGGACACTTATTTTAAGCTATAGTATCAATTTTTCTATTTCTGATATTTCTACTATATATATATATATATATATATATATATATAGAAAATTCTTATTTATGCTTTCATTAGTTTGTTGAAACAATTTTCCATCATTTTTCATACGTTTCTAGACTATTATTTTACATCACAAAAAAAATGTAAGTAAAATGTAAAGAAACGGAAATTTCGCGATTCATTCGGTAACTAGCTATACTAGCTAGACAACTCTTTATGTCTCCGAGTATCAGTTAGTTGTACGTTGGCTGTCGATACAGTTTAATTCAAGACCAGGTGGCACAGCATTCGGTCCTTGTTTTGCTAGCAGGTTCCCTATTTGTCAAATGTCGACCAGGACATGTATAACAAATTGTGGTCCAATAGAGATGGAAACAAAAATGTACATATGGTTGAGGTTTAACTTTCCCTCAAATGAATTCGCGAAATTTCTGGCCTCTACTAGTATGCTAAAAATGTAGGAAATAATGTTAGTCGTATAAGAAGGGTGTGGAATAAACCGTTTTTGTATACTAAATAAATTAGTTATAGAGATTTAATTTTTTTTCTCTTAGTTTTACGTTGAAATAATAAAAAATTAGGGATGCCATGTTTTAATGTTTATATATTTCATACTGTAAACATAAATTTAAAGATCAAAGTATTTTTTTATTTAAATTTTATAAATGAAATTATTTAAGAGAAAATTTGTTCTATTTAAAGCTTTATAATTAACATATTTACTAAACAAAACCGGTTGATTTCTCACCCCTCTTATACTACTAATGTTCGACTCTTTGAACATTTAGATTGTGATGAAAAGAGATGAAATTCATCACCGGATTACCTTTGAGAAACCTTGCTCACGAGCACAAACGGGCTCGGAAAAACAACGTGAGGCTATATATAAAAAGACTTTTCACTTCTCCTTTCTCCCCCCTGAACAATTCAAAACGAGGTTGGTTTCCCGTCGGATATAAATCCGTCGCCGCGTGGGCGCCCCGTGTCCAGGGTCGAGCTGGAAGTTTCACCACCCCTGGGGGGTAAATCAGGGGCTGGGACCAGGGCATCTTCACTCCCAGACCACACCCCCTCGACGACCTGCTTTCACACCACAACCCCCAGCGCTTCTTCTTGTTTACCCGGGCGCGGACGCCAGCGGAGCAGAGTGGGCCAAGTCCAGTAGGAAGCGTTGTCTTCATTAGCGATGTTGCGGCGTCCAAGAATGCTTCTACCCCTCACGGCCGCTGCCTGCCGACAGCTTCATTAGAGACGGCAACGAATTTCGTCGACAACTCTCCTCCTCGACCTCCCTTACACGGCTGCCTTAGTCCTCGAGAACTACCCCGCGGTAATTGGCCCTTCCGATCAAACACGCCTCCCCAATAGACGTCGAGTTCTACGGCGTCGCTACAGCGATACGGCTTTCTTCGAGATAACAGTCCCGCTGACGATTCCGTGACAAAGGGCCAGTTCTTCGACCGTGCTTTTTCTATCTCTCGCGTCAGCGTCATCTTTTAGCGACTGAGGTCGTGTCCGAATTCCTTTTACTTTTTTATACGCACGGCTTTACCACCCTTCGGCAGCAGGTTTGGTAGAAACGGGACGATTAGCTCGAGCAGGAGAGGAACAAAAACCGCCCGTGGCATGTGTTAAAAATCACATCGAGAACTCCAACCACCCACGGGGCCGCAGTGGTGTAGTGGTAAGACTACTCGCCTCCAACAAGGTGAACCTGATTCGATTCCCGGCGGTGTCACTCCCCGGATTTCCGCACGTGGGAATCGTGCCGGACGTTGTCACTGGTCGGCGGGTTTTCTCGCAGATCTCCCGTTTCCCCTGTCCTGGCATTCCTGCGCTTCTCAGTTCTCACCTCGCTTCACCTTCATCGGCTCCCAAGACCTCGATGTCAAGAGCCGCCCAAATCTCTCTACTCCACTTCAGCCCCACGCGCCAGCAAAATGGCGTCACCGGCCAGAAAATTATTGGAACGCCGTTCGCCCGTCAGCACCTATTAAACTACTTGTCAGCCGGCAGCCCAGCCTAAGTAAGTTTGAAAAAATAGCGATATATCGAAATTATGATATTTTATGAACGATACGTCGATATAAATTGTCGTTATATTTCAACTTTATTTTATATAAATCGATATATTTTTCCAGGTATCAGAAAGAAATATTTTTAAAATGCTTTTTTGTGAAGCTCTATTTTGAGTACAAAATTTGAGTACAAAAATTGAAATAAAAAATTACTGTGTTTACTTTGGCAACATGCACCAAAACATGCACCACATATTTCTGCAATGCCTCGTGTCCTCAATAGCCTATGCAATATTGCAAGCAATTTTACATTGGTGAAGTCCTTTGATAAGTAAATTATCCGATTCCGATGTACCGAAAATATATATTTTTCTTTCAGTATATCGTTTTGTAAAAATATACTTTTATGAATTACCCATATAAATAATATCAATATTTTTCCCGATATCAACAATCCTAGCCCAGCCATTGGAGATAAACTCCCTTCCACTTATAATGAACAGACGTAAATATGTTTTATTCACGACTGTCCATTCGATTCTCGTAAAATAGTAGTGCGAGCTTACATTTTCTAGGTGGTGTGCAAACTCAAATAATAAAAATAAAAGTGAATTTTATACTATTTTGAGACGGAGCGAGTTCCTAGGACAAACGGGAACAAGTAAGGACTCGGCCAAGAAACCATACCGTCATTCACATGGAGTGATTTTTTAAAATTAAATTCGGGCCGGACGAGTAGAGAATCTAATATCGGTCTCCTCTGGTGTTTACTTGTGCGTGCAGAAATTCATGTTCATTATCATATAAATTAAAGTTTGCGTGTGTGATAAATAATACATGCTGCTGGAGCGACAAGGCCCCAGCGGCCTTGCTCAGAGAGCAGTGCGCTAGGGCAAAGTCAAATTCAACACCTGATGCAGCGAGGTTGGACGTGTGCGCGAGCTCAGATTATTACTGCGCGTGTCTCTCGTGTACTTCTGTAATGGGATGATCTCTACTTCTTTAATTACGCTTTTGTCTTGATATTTTTTAATGCGTCTATCAGTCTCGCCTGCAAATTGGGATATTTCGGGCTCTATGTTTGCGCGTGTTTGTGTGTGTGTTTGACGTATAGGCAAATGGAGAATGTACAATTTTTTTTCTTATTTCTTATTTCTACAGCATCACAAAGTATCTTTGGTATCACCGGAATTAATAAAAAAATATCTCGTTTGATTTTTATACAAAAAAAATGATCTTTGAGTCAGCATTAATTTACAAAACAAATGTACATATAATCAATTTTCTAGAATTCTAAAGAGATTAAAATAACTAAAATCACATGGCCTTCGTAATAAACTGGCTGCAATAAGCTCTATTTTTTTCGCACTTGTGAAGTCATTCCGTGTATGTCTCGGCGAGGTCGACGGGTGGTGAATGAGAGCTGTATGCGCTTGTCTTTGCTGGACTTGGTATTGTGGTATAAATCTGTATGGTGGACTAGCATCTCAGGAATAAAACTGTGTTTTGGTTCGCGTAATTCGTAAAGAGTGAATGCTATTGACACCTGCTAGGTTAGAGGTCACACATAAACATAAACATGTTCGCATGCAACTTTTCATTCAGTTTAAGTCACTTAGCAGTGTGGCGTGACTCTGCAGAGGAGGACGGGTGTGTTTTACCGTGGATCAGATATATCTCTTAATGGAGTGAGGGCATGCGAATGTATGAAAATACGGTAGTTTTGTTTGCCGAAGGTACCAGTTTTTTTATGATTTTATACGCTAGTATCTTCTCATGGTATATATTTTTTTCCCCGCAAAACTAACTATATGTTAATTATTTGCTTGTATAACGAGTTTCACATCCGAACACTGGAAGCAAGAAATATCACTGCAGGTGGCGTAACTATATTGATATTTTTTCCGCTCCCTAAATTTCATTACGTACTGATTTTAAACTTGGGAGGAAATATTTTTGAATGATGAGCGTCTATGTCTTTCGTGAGGGGGGGGAGCATGGGATCCTTCACTGTGCATATCGCATACCGCGGAAGAAAAGAAGTGATTTTAACTCTGTTTTTTGGGTTTTTCGAGCCATGCTTACTTTATAGAAAGCTGCATAACGCATCTGTACCCGGCACATGATTTTTTCCAACATAATATTTTAAGAAATGTTGGTTAGATGGGAAGGGAAGGAGCACTCGCTGAATGATTTGTCATTAATATTTACCCTGAAAATGCCCTTTGTATGCGTCTTTCTCGTAGCGCATATTTCCAGTATGAGGTTTTGCAGTATATTCGTTATCTTGCCTTTCGATTAGAATACCTTCCTTTCGTTGAATGGGTCAGTTTTGCTAAGCTTCATTCGAGCTACATATTCAATTTTATTGGTGATGTATTTATGTGGAGAACCAACAGCGGTGTTTTCCCCCATTCGAGTTAAACATGTGCAAATATCTTTCGAATACCCGCTCTCGTTGTGGAGCCATATGTCTTTACACTGTGATGGAATGCAGTTTGGACCTTCACGAAACCATTGTCATTAACCAGCCCAGACCTGCCACGATTCTTGGGCGTGATGGTGGCTGGCACGATGGTGGATGCTCATCTTCAACCCTTGGTTTTGTAGGAAGTACGTTCGTACGCTGATGAAAAGGAGACTACACGACGGATTTTGGCAGTTGAAGGTCCTACAGCTACGCAGGTTTTTGCAAGCCTCTGCAAGTTATCGCGCCTAGCAAATGCCATGCCACATTTTACACATGTCACTCGATCTGCATTATTCGAACATTCATACTTTTCGTGTCTTCGAACACATCTGGTGAATGCAAACGAAGTGTTACAGTAGCGTCACAGGTACTGAGGTGGCGCCTTTGCACATTAGATAGTTTTTTTTATTTATATATTTACCACATATGTTATAGTACCGTATTTTATAAGGTTACATATTCCTCCAGAGACCAGCTGGCCCAAACAGATACTCCAAATTTGAGCAGATTTGTAATTTCGTGGGAAAATATATGCGTATTACGTGCACGCTTGATAATATCCTGCGACCTTATGTAATTAAATATCTGAGCTTATCAGTAAGAATGCTAAAAGACGAGGGGTGAGAGAGTGATCTGTCACCTCTGGCACCAGACGAGAAACTGTGTCGAAGGTTTTTTTTTCTAACCTACTCTAAAACTAAGTGTTTTATGTTAGTCCGCGGTAGGAACGGGATTATTGCGTCTCAGGGCTAACCCCTTACGTTTACAATGGAAGGAAAAACATACAAGGAGACGTGCATCGCCGCAAAGAGGGATTGGGTTTCCCATGGCCGAGTTTGGCCATGAAAAACCTCCCTAATGTACTTATAGTTAAACTACATCTAGAATAGAAAGGGAAAAACCGGCATAGACACCGTAAAAACCCTTTCGACAGGAAAGAATTAAAAATGGTTACATGCATTAAAATAAAATGCTACAGGAGAAAGATAGGTGGGTACCATGCTCTTTATTAATGGGAGAGGAGAAACTAGTAGAGAGGTGGTGGGGATATCTGTGTCGAGGGTTGACATTTGTCCCATTATATACTTTCCCCACTCTAGCACGCTCTGGCTGACAATGATGAAAACCAGAGCGGTAGTTATAAGGGATTAAGCGATGGTGAATAATTGTTCGGACCAAAGTGGTGTGGTGAGGGGTAACAGAATATACTCTCAATTTCAATGGTAATTTAACTAGCATTAAAACAAAACACGGTTTTTGATCGGTCTTAATTAAAGTTTTTTTTTTGCAAAAAATTATTGATTTAATGAATTATGTTGGTAGGTATACCGCTGATTGGAAAATTATTTTTTAATACGATAAAAAATTTCATATTTTTCTATGTTAAGAAACAAACGTGAGTGCCGACAGCTCACTTTACTACTTAATCGACAGAATGAGTGGCTACCGGCATCTCGCCTGGCAGTGAAATCGAGAAATTAATATCTCCTATGTGTTGAAAATAGAATCCAACATTGAGGGAACCGACAGCACCACCTATACTATAAAAACATAAATAAATATGGCTGCTACCTGGCGGCTAAAAAGGCAGCTCGCCTGGTGACTAAATCGGTAATTAATACACTAGCACCACCTAGGTATTGAAAATATAAACAAATGTCAAACAAAAAATAACAAGATCGTGTGTTGAACATAGGTAAGAGAGAACATCATTTCACTTGGTGTCTAAATCGAGAATTAAGCACTGTCTGGCGAGTAATTTGGTAAATAATACACTAGCGCCACCTAGGTGTTGAAAATGTAAACATATGAAATCCAATATGGCCACCTTCAGCAATCTATAAACAAATTACAAACGAAAAAGCCACCTAAATGGTTGCATACAACGGAATGAGCATTGTCGAGTGGTTGGAAGGGGTGGGGTAATTGGGCAATTAAATATATTGGAAGGGGGTGGTGCGAACGCGACTAATTGGTTGAACGAAGATGAGTAATTGGAGGTGAGGGTGGGGCAATTGGTCAATTGAATATATTGAAAGGGAGAGTGGTGGGGGTGGAGGCCTGCCGTCTAAACAGCCATATAGCAATTGGCGAAGGTCAGTCGTCTGTTGAGAGATGCTGGGGGGACCTTCCGAATTGTAAGATTTTAAAAAAATGTTTTAATAATAATTTCTTTATCATTTTAATTTTAAAAATTAGATATATTTAATAATACATAAAAAAAATTTGGATTATTTTTAATGTTATGGATTTTTTGGATTTTTTGGAGTTTTAAGGTCAAATATCACCGGTGTCAAGGTCAAATATCACAGGAGTCAATGTCAAAGGTCAAGATCACATAGATCCAAGATGGCCTACTGGAATGACAGAGCACGAACAGCTCCAATGCTCCGGTCCCGGGTCCCGATTTGCCAAAGTTCCCATAATCCCTTTACTGTTGTACCTTTGTATTATTATGTGGTTTTATTCTCATTGTATGTACTTTTCATGTAAATAAAACACATTATCAATTAATAAATTAATCAACAAGTTCGTTAATGCCATGATGCGTGGCTACCTACGCTCGGGGCGCCATTCCCAGAAAATGATTAAACGTCGCTGTCTGCAATAAATCATACTGACATATCGAATAATGAAACTGTTTTGTAATTGTTATATCTAATTTCGCGGAAGTGTCAAGGAGATGTGCCGATGCGCGACGAGAGAAAATTCGTGCAGTCGTTCAAAGTTTGGCGGCCTGTTAAATCTGGGAGTGTTTCTTCAGTGGCAGGCGTGTTGGCAGGCCTGAAGTACGACACTGCGGCGCGTAAATACGGCGTTGCCCCGCCTGCATTACTTATTCAGGGAGATCCCTCCACCCCTTCACACTCGTCTTCATCCGCGCCCTTTCCCGACCAACCCTCTCGTCTTGAGACCAGCCACCCGGCGCCGCCAACAGTACAGAAATAAGTGGTGCTTGGCCCCCGCCAGCCAAGGAAATAAGCTGTGGCAACCCTGCCGAGAACAAGGGTGGACAAAATGAGGGGAACAAGAATGTTCTGTGCGCACCTGCTAGCAAGCACTTATAGAGGTATTTAGTAACCTTACCATAGTGTGTTAATTTATATATCTTTAAAACATAGTGTTAAAATGTAATATAAAATTTCAAACCTTATATAATTAAATATATAATGACTTTGCAGACTTCATGAAACCAGAACCGACTTAAAACTGAAAACGTCTTTATTTTCTCATTTGAGACTGTAAAAGAATATATAATCATTTAACCTATATTACGGTTACCAACGAAACAAAAATCAACAAGGGCAAAATGTAGACTTAAAAATATCTGTTAAGGTATGCCCTACGACCTAACAGACCTTGTTTCAAATATTTGAACTGAGAAGCAAGCTACGGCGAAACAAAGTTAAACCCAAGATTACAGGGATATTATCCCTTTAAGGATCTGTTTCATCCGCCATGTTGAATTTTCATTATTTAACCATAACTTTATTTGCAATGAAATAACTAAATACTTCTTATTATATCACATTTATATTTTTCAAGTGTTCTCAAATTTAGTCAAATGTAGTGTGTAGGTAAACACGATAATCTGGTAATTGTTAAACGGCAAGAATCTACTGACAATCTAAGTTGACAAAAATTCAGAATTTATTCTTGTTCTACAGCATAATGTATACTGTCAGAGAATTGCAGTTGTAGTTACAAAATAATTGACCCTAAAGACTAAACTGAGCTAAAAATCAATAATTTAACATGGTGTGTGAGGCCAAGCCTTAAGGCAAATATTTTACATCCCGATAACTAACATACTGTAAGAGAATGACTGCCTTTGACAGTAAATACTTTAATGCACGATATAATTGGCATTGCAAGGTAACGCTGCCAGCGAAGTAGAAAGAGAAGATCCGTGGACTCGCATCAAAAGTGTAAAATTTTTATTTGTCTTCACTTAATTTCGTTTCGCTTTTGTTCATGCCGTTCATGCCTATTGAAACTATAAGTTGTATAATATTTTCTTATATTTTTTACTAGACATATTACATTGTCAGTTTACCAGAGCATGAATCAAGTGACTAGGTCTTAGTAATTATAATTTATGTGCGTGGCTGTATAAGGATAAACAATGTATGTGAAAAAAACCTTTGCAGGACACACAATAATTCTCCAACTGCCGAGAACGTGGTCGCGTGTATGTTACTGTAGCTTGCCTTGAAGTAGTTTTTTGAAGGTGTAGAACACCTGGGCCGAAGGTGGCTAGTGAGCCAGAAAATCAACGGCGAGGGGGAGGGGATTCAAGGGGCGTGGAGGGGAAGCGCCGCCTAATCGAGGTACTGAGCTCAAAATTTATTTTGAGTGGTTACAAATTTCTCCTTTGTGATGGTGTCAGAATTGTGTTACTTTTTGGTTCCTATACTTGTTTTAAGTTCGTTAAATTAGTTTATGTAAGGTTACAGTAAGGTATTAACAATAAATTGCGCGTCTTTATTACTTTTCTGAAGAAGTTCACACATAAACATCATCTTATAAAAAGATTTCTTTACGCCTGTAGGCATTACTGTAAATTGGTGAATCGTTATTTTACCAGTTGCTTCAGGCACAATGGGTGGGCTTTTATGGTGTAATTCTTTTAAAATGCAATTGCAGTAGTTAAGTTTTCGTTGAAAATATCCATTTTTTTTTTGTGCTTAGCGTTTTGTCGACAACGGGTTCATTGCGGACGGAACCAGCTACCCGAAATATCAGGAGCGGTAATGTAATCGGCTCTGGAATTTCTCAAGTGACTATTTCGTTATTCGCCTGGAGTGATTTCTGGAAGCCACGGGAAACTGAAATGAGATAGGCCTGGCCGAGGGTTCGAATTCCGGGTCATGCTGAAAACTAGTCGAATGTGTTACCGTTGCTCGACCTTGCTCGGCAGAGTACACAGTTCACTACAGTCTGATCGCGATATCTTCACACTTTCGTAATCAAACCGTTTAAAAATCACCTTATGTATAAAGTGTTCGGTTATTTCCTAATTACCTCATCTGTCACAGGCGTTTTAAAATTTACGTTAAGATAAAATTTAGTTTTACTTTAAATTTGATTTTACTTGTATTTTAATTATAATTTATAATGTCTCCTTTACAATTAAAATACGTGTGTTGGTAATGCCTAGTAAGAAATAGTTCTCATGCTAAATGTTATTAAACTGAGTGAGCACTAATTTGGTGCGTTCTCCCTTTGGTGTAATCTTTTAGACTAAGTTAAGTTTTGTTCGCAGGAGGCGGAGGAATAGCCTGAAATAAGAACTTTAGCAGGGCTGCAGGCATATTATAAGTCACCATGAATGGACTATAACATTTGAAAAGTGTAGCTTTAATCATTCGTAAGGGCTGTGAAGAGTGAGGGAGGAGTCGGAAAACGATCCGTGACCACTCACCCGGGTGCAAAACATGCCTCGGGTCGTACTCGAGCTGGGTACATCGTCCCCTCCTGCCTTCAAGGCATGTACCTGGTGTCGGGAATCAACGCAGATGTCCGTGGATGGCAGAGAATTACCCTCAGCTACGGAATGTAACCGAGCTTGAAGGCGAAATTCCACTAATTGGCGTATTTTTACCGCTCAGAGGTTCTCTCAACTTTGCGGTTCTCTCTACTCCCTCTCCTGCGTTGGCCTCAAATCCCTCTCGATACGATACGAACCTCATCTGGTGAAGCCTCAAGGACATTGGATATTAAAAAAATTCAGTATTCTATAGTTTTGTGAAACACTTTTTGAAGTTGTATATGTGGCACATATATTCTTTTCAGTCAATTATTTTTTTATATCACGCCTCAAAAACATTTTCCAAAAAAAAAAAATTAAAATCCAAAATATCTCTTAAATTATTTTTTAAAAAGTTTACTGTTACAATTTTATTATTTTTTGATAAATGTATAAAATTTACTTGACAAAATTTAAAAAAAAACAGCCGATGACTAAAAATTTGCATTAATACAGTCACATAAAAGCATCCAGATATTTGAATAAAAAAAAGGGGGATTTTTAAGCGGCTCATTGTATTTATTTATGGTTAATTAATCTCATATCTTTAGTTGTCTCAAAAAAAACCGTTTAACCGTGATTTATGTCGATAATTATTTAGTAAGTGCACAACGTGGCGTCAATTCACCCAGAAGACAATGCTTCTGGTTTCAAAGGCACCAGATGTATTACATTAGGCTGTTAAAGATTGACTAAGCACTTTTGAAATTAAACAGTTGAAAAATTTTACTGCTCCTACCTGCATTTATTTTAACGGGTACACTGGCTGGCATGCGCCCAATAAAGTTGGTAACAGCAGAAGGATAGTAGCTCTATGTCTTAACGTTGTATTAAAATTGTTTGATAAACCTTTTAGATTTGTGTTTTTTAATGTATAAAAATTTACGAATGCGAAAATTTCCACATGGATAAAGTGATCAGATCCATGGCAATGTTAATTTTTCGCTTGTTGGAGTAATACACAATGTGCATACAAGTAGAGCTTAAGCAGGGCTTTCAAAAGTGCTCAGTTTACGGTGAACAGACTATAGAAGGATATCGAGTTTTTCTTTGCTGTTATTACACCGTCAATCCTTCAGGGCATGTTCTCCACTAAGTTCTGGCACACAGCTGGTGGAATTTGTTTACATTCTCCCTGTGGCATTGTGAAAAATTGACGCTTTCCTGTTTATAGAGTGAGTCTGGCATGCAAAACGACGCTCCAGCTCATCCTAAGTATGTTCACTTGGATTCCAGTAAGTTTAAGTTCATTGTGGTCAAGGTCAAGACTACCGGCATCCAACATCGGTATCGGAGTAAGTGATGTAATATGTTCCTAAACTTCTATTAGTTTCTTTAGATTTTTATATATTTTTTCGACTTCTAGTTTTCAAGGTGTTGTGGGTCAATGTCAAGGTCGTCAACAACCAACATGATGGCCGGGGGTCATCAATGTAACACTGTAAGATTTTCCTTAAGTTTCAGAATTATTTTTTTTTTTGCAAGTTATCTTAATTTTGAATGATTGGAAGGCTGGAACTTAGGGGTAGGCGTTTATGGTAAACGTGATAGGGTTTATCCGGGCTTGGGGGGGGGGGGTTTGTTGAACATTATATTTTCCTCGATTTTTAGAATTGGTTTTGCTATTTTTCTCGATTTTATAATAATTGATAGGGGTGGGGATGAATATGGGATGAGGTTAGTGTGGTGGGATCAGTGTGAGGTTAACTTTGTATTTTCTTCGATTTTTTACAATTTTGTACGATTTTTAGCGATTTTTTATAATAATTGCCAGGGTTTGGTTGTAGAGAGGGGGTGAGGTGAAGGTGGTGAAATGAGCAAGGGGTAGGGTAGTGTAACGTTATGTTCTTCGATTTTTAGAATTTTTTTGCGATTTCTCTCGATTTTATAATAATTTATAGGGGGTGGGAGTGGGAAGGGGGTGAGGTGAGCTTGGCTAGGGGTGTTGTGAGGGGTTGGAGGCCTGCAGGTAATAAGCGAGCCCCCCAAATCTTTCAAATGGCTCTAAAATTGCCTTTCGTGGGCTTGCTTATTGCATATTCTGGGCATAGACTTTTTTGAGGGAAAACAGGAAAGTTTGAAGGGAAAAAGGGACATTTTGAGAAAAAAAGATAAATTTTTATGGAAAAAGGGAAATTTTGAAGGGAAATTAATTGATTTTAAGGGGAAAACGAGAAATGTTGAAGGAAAACGGGAAAATTCTTGATGTCATCCAAGATGGCGGATGGATTCTGGATCCTGATACATGATGCATGTGCCTGAAACGACATTGCCAGTCTACTGTAACAAAAATGGCCCTGTTGTTTCAACAGCCCAGGACCCACCGTTTTCGTGTAAAACGCACACAAAACTTTCGACGGTGGCGATACAGCTGTATAATTCATATTGTTATCCAACAGCTTTGAACGTCCAGCAGTCAAATGCCTTCACGTCTCTAGGAAACCAATCTGGACTTCGGCGGCTAAGGCAATAAAATAACGAGCTCTCGTATTCCTCTCGTATTTCCGTCAGAAAACCCCTTTGAAATAAGTAGGGCCACTGGTTTTTCGCGAAAATATTCCAGGACTGCTTGTACTCCAAAACACTGGAGCTCAGATCCACTTTCGTGGCCCTAGTAATAAGGAATGTTTGTGGCAAGCGAAAGTCTTTTTTAGTACTGATGGAAGGAAACACGGCGAAAGTTGAACATAGTTTTCACAAGTGAAAGTTGTATACAGCGATGTCACAAAATAATCATGAGTTTTAATTTATTTTAAAGCCACATAATAAATATACACAACCAATAATGTTCATAATACTTCGCACCCAAGTATACTTCGAAATAAATTATTCATTCTCTTAAGAATTGTACAATAATTTATTCGGAGTTATGCCTCCGTATACGAGAAATGTTACAATGGCTAGAAATCATTTTTAATGTCTGAAAAATTTAGAAATTTGTGAATGACCTGACTGTAACTTAGAATAAGAAAATAAAAGTAGTAGCAGTTAAATATACCTATGAATGTAACACTACTTTCAATTGCTACCAGTTTTCTACTCCAGCCTCGAAACTTATTAGACTCACACCATCATAATACCAAGTATTTTCCTGCAAAAATGATATAATGATCAATATTTGATTAACGATGAGCAATGAATCACGGATGATAAACTATGAATAGTGAATACTTGTTGATGAGCTATAAACAATTGATTGTGATGAAAATGATGATGAGCGATAGATGACGATAGGCGATTAATACATGACGAATAATTGATGATGGTGCTGATGATTACTCAAATCAAACCCGCAGCACGACTCAAAAGGTATCTGAACTTCGAGTCGGTGACCTAATGATACGGAGTCTAATATAAACAAGAGATCCTATCTTGTTTGCACTTTCTGTTCATTGCTTCAAGGCGTTCAACTAAACGTTTAATTTTTCCTCTATCGTGCTCCTTGTCATTTTTGAGAAGGAAATTTTTCTTCAGCTTAAAAATTCCTGGAGCGGCAAGGAATAGGAACAGGGACCTTTGTCCAACACATTAGATATGCTCGTCACTAGACCAGGTATTTGTACCCTAAATCTCAAATCTTACTTTAAATGTGTGAAAGGAAAATGCATACACTGTAAATAACTTGCAAGAATTTTTGCGGTTCAAGCTACTAAATACAGTTGCGTCACTGTTTATTGATCTCATTTAAAATCAACATTTGAAAAAATTCCCTTGCTGTAAATGCATGTATTTAACACAAACTAGAGTTGGTAGAAAAAATGAATAACTATTTCCAGGTGTTAACGTTTTGACAATTAGCGCAGTGTTCAAATAAGTGATAAGTAGTATCAGTTTCATATCTTTTCATATGAATTAACTTTAGCATCATAGCAATATGACGTTTCTACGTATGTAAAAAGTTCAAGATATAACGAAATCCATACATGGATATCGGTCATTACGTTCAAGACAATATAAACTTCTCCGCGAGTAAAAAAGAGACTAAATTAAGAGAAAGAAGGAATAAAGCAGGGCTTTCAAACTGGTTTTAATTACGTATTTAAATGAAAATAAACTTGATAATGCATAGCTATAAATATGGTAAATCATGTTACTGATTACTTAGTGATGCTCAAAATCATACAGTGACAGCTATGCGGAAAATAAACAAGTCTCTTCAGTAAAACAGAGATAAGGTAGTTATTTTGACGTGTTTTGGAAGCATTCGCCGTAAAATTAACATGAAGCGGAAAGTGGGAATAATTAAGGTACGCTGGCATTTTCCAGAGTAGTAATTCCCTCGATGAAAACAACGACATTGTTTTCTTTTAAAAGTGCGTTTTCCTCCTACGTTCCGGCCGGAAAAAGCAAGAGCTTCTTTTTTTTCTGCTGCACGAATGTTTTTATTCAGCTCATTGAAAATTATCCCGAGCAAACATTCCGCCTCGCATCTAGCGGTTCGTTTCGACGTTCGAGAAGACAGATGCGCAGCGCGACCTTTCGAACATCCCCGGCTCTATCAACAGATCCCCCCCACCCCTTTTTTTTGGAAGCCTGGAATGGTTGGTCCCTTCCGTGGGGAAAAATGTAATACTTGTAATATTTCTCCCCATACTGCTCATGCTCTGTGATGTCACCGAAGTCAGAATTACATTCAATTTAATTGGTAATTATGTAGCCTTTTCTCACCTTCAGCGCATTAACCCCTGATATTCCTCCATAAACCATAGGTCTGAGTTTAACAAAACTGTTAACCCTTGATAACAATTCCTTTCTAGCTTATGATCTGAAACATTTTATACCACACTTGAAGCAGTATGCATTTAATGTATTACATAAACAGAATTCTAGGAATTGCGATATCTAAGCTGCTAATTGCGTATTTTAATCGTACGAGAGGATAAGAAATAATAAGCTTACTCGAATTGATAACGTACGCAAAAGAGGATTCAAGGTCAAGTCGGGGACTGAGGTAGCACAGTCGCCAGAGGGAGTGAGAGAGATATAGAGAGAAGCGAAGGGTCAGGCAACCCAGGCAGTTTTGTGACGTGTCGAGTCGCATGGTGTAATATTAGTGCTTGCTGTGTTAATAAACAAGAATGGAATACAAATTCGGCAGAGGCAGCCCTTGAACTCCATTCAACTGAATCGGTATCTAAAAGTCTCTACAGACCTGACAACAGCTCACGCTGTAAATAAATGTGCGAATGTGATGCACGTGCCTGGAAGGCACGCCTTAAGGCTCCCACCTATCTGGAGCTTTTGACGCCGAGGGGAGCAGAAACGATAAGGGTGACACTGCCACGCGCATCAACTACTTACTAAATTTCTATGGGGGGTTTTAATGTCTATATATTTGATTTAACGAAACCATTACATACAACAATGCCTAATTCAATGTATAGTTTTCGATAAAAAAATTGTTGAATGATAACGCGCAAAAACCTTACAAATTCAGTACGTATAACAAATAATCATTTTATAATTTATAAAATGTTATAACTTACAATATTTTTATAAATCATAATATACTTCCAATTTAAAAAAAGGTTTTTAAAAGTTGTTGCTGATTAATTTGGTTTAGGAAACTTTTTAAATATATATGTTATATAATTAAATATTACATTATTTTGTTAAATTTATAATATTATTTTGGCACATTTACAGATTTTGTGGGTTACATCTATAATTTTGCAAAACAATTTTGGCTATTTTTAATCAAAAACTATAGAATGTTTCATTTATTGCTGAAATCGATAGTTACCGGCATTCAAATATCTTGTGAAAAAATTTAATCCCATCAAAATATATAAAATAAATCAAATTCTGTTCTTCAATTTATGTTTCGGGAATTCGAGCTATCCTTAAAGANCACTGTGAGAGCTATCCTTAAAGAGACTCCGTAGAAGAATATTTCCTGCAAATTCAATATTTTAGAGTATTAACGTATCTCAGTAAATAAATGTTCTCGGAATACAAATGTTATCCAGGAAAGGAAAAAAAAATAATTATCTACAACTACCAAGTTTTACTTTAATACTACTAGATAGGGCTGCGGCGGTGTAGTGGTCAGNCTATCCTTAAAGAGACTCCGTAGAAGAATATTTCCTGCAAATTCAATATTTTAGAGTATTAACGTATCTCAGTAAATAAATGTTCTCGGAATACAAATGTTATCCAGGAAAGGAAAAAAAATAATTATCTACAACTACCAAGTTTTACTTTAATACTACTAGATAGGGCTGCGGCGGTGTAGTGGTCAGACTACTCGCCTCCCACCTAGACGAACCGGGCTCTAATCCTGATGGGGTCGTCCTCGAATTTTCGCATGTGGAAATCGTGCCGGACGATGCCGCTGGTCGGCGAGTTTTCTCTGAAATCTCCAGTTTCCCCGCCCTTGCATTCCGGTGTTACTTCATAAACACCTCACTTCGCTCTCATATTTTCTCAAGACCTTGATGTTAACAGGCACTCAACCCCTATTAAATATATTCAAAAAGGAAAAATAAATAATCATGTTTTAAAAAAGTAACATTTTTAGGGCTTTCCAAATGCAGTTCCCTTAAGGGAAAGGCGAAAAGTAAAAAGGGGTGGCCACAGGTTAGCCTGTTGGATTATATTGCATTTAATAATATCCTATTATTAAGGATATTATTTTCGAGAGATTCATCTTTCCGGTAATGCATACCTTTGTCTTGGGGGGGGG
>NQII01000327.1:576614-651462 GCA_002778355.1 Clitarchus hookeri | reverse complement strand
GGGGGGGGGGGTTAACACAACACTTCCTTGAAACCAAACGTAACACTTCGGCGTTTAAAAAAAATTTCTAGGGAATCGCCTTAACAATCCCACGCACTTGTGCATGGTACCCTTGACCGTAAGCCAGCCGCAGCGACAAAATACACATTTTCTAATTATTCTGTTTCCTTTCGTTTGTACAACACTTACACATAATATCTCAAGGTACCATGGAACCTTACAACACATCATATTGTGCTGTAGCACAAATAATACAAAGACGATGTTACATTGAAGCTCTGTAATTTCGAAATATTTCGCAAGTTAGCAGCATCTTTGTATTGAACATTTACAAAAATAAGACAACTAAAATTCTTAACGCCAAATGCTCACAATGCAAAAAAAAAAATTATCATACAAATATATTAAATTGCTCATTCAAAGTATTGCATAGCTCAAAGTACAATAAATATTCAACTGGCAAACAAAACAAGTAGTGTGAAATGTTTCAAAAATATAAAAAAATAACTCTGTTGACTAGAAATATATCAAACACTCTTACAAAATAATAAAATTGCCGTGCAACTGCTTATTAAAAAGTATTATGTAACTCCAAAATATACACTAAATATTTAATTGTAAAATTGAGCAGAGGAATATTAAAACGTTTCTAAAATACAAATAGTTACTTTGATGACTAGATAAATATAAAGGTATTTAGTGGCGTGATTTGACTAACGGAAGGCAGCGCTTCAGGCCCAGATAAGCCTCCTTTACGTAAAATTACAAGTTAAACGATGGAGGCACTCCGTAGACCCTAGCCATAGCTCCATCGAATAAAATAATCGACAACGACAATTAGAACACTTCAGAAGATTACGCCCAACGCGTAAGTCTTGGTAGCAAAGTAGCGACAACTAAACTTCAAGTAAATCATTGGGCAGCAGACAAAAAAAACCATACACAACACATCAAAGCAACTGTAACTATACAGAGAAGCAAGAAATTAGTTAGGCGGGTGTCCGAAAAAATAATTTAGAAAAAATCTAACTCACTGCAAATCCCAATACAAACACAATACTACGCCACGCCATTATTTAAAAAACACTCAACTGACCCACAAATGAAAATCTGCGACCACGATTCGCCGTTTTACAAGCTCCAGCATAATCAGCCGCTCGCGTAACTACGTTATTTAAAAGGTCTCTCATAGCACCCTCGTCCAAGAACGTGTAAACTGACAATTTTAGCTCATATTACAATTTAAATTAGGTCTAGTAGGCGTCAACCTGACGATCGTCTTCACAGGCGCAGAATGAGGTATAGAATAAATGCTGCACAAGGCGTGTAACAACTTATATAAACTAGCCCCTGAAAAAAAAAAAAGCTGACGTACAAGGAGGGTTAATCAAGGGAACGAAATGAGGGGAGAAAACAGGAGGGAAGTCGAGTCGGCCAAGGAGCAGGCCGCCTTACAGAGGAGCCAATCCAAAAACGATGAGGGCGGTGGTGCCACCGTCGTAATATGTATACCTTCCTTTCTTGATGTCCGCATACTGGTTTCAACATTTTTTGGTCTCTTTTTATTTTCCTTCCTATTGTGTTTTTCCTATTGTCCTTGTATAACTCCTCGTCCCATGTATTACATTAATTTATTATTATTTCATTTAGGGTTTTCGATATTTTCCGCGCTGGCCACTATATTTGATTCTTTGTTGGTTTCAGTAACTTTTCCGTGTTTTTTCTGACACTTCCATTTCAAGAGAAGAGTTATATACTCACATGTTTAACTGTATGATTGTTCTTATAATTGTATTTTGATTCCATTGCTTAAATTCTTCCTTTTATTATAAAAAGCACTTATAAATCACTTAATCAATCAACGAATACACGGGAAGCCGAAAACCACCACAAACAAGCCGTATTGTGGAAATGAGGCACCACTGGCTGTCAGGCAATCTGAGTAGCATGGCAGTACAGCGGGTTGCGTCATGCCCCTACGCATCATTGCTCTGGTGTTGCCTAGATTGCGAACTATAGACTGGGAGGAAGGGAGAATGGATGTAAGCCAACGGCATGACAGAGGTGTATCGTGTCGCCTCTCAGATACACGTGGCGGACCAATTCAATCCCGGGTAATGAACCTGCATTAATTATGATTCGCTCCGCTTGGCGGGAGCTCGGACATGGCCCGTGTATAGGGCTCGTAACGCGTGCGGACGAGATGATGGTTATATAGAAGGCCTTCCCCTGCCCCCCGCTCCCTGTTTTCGCTTGCAAGATCGCACCGTGTCATCAGCGGGGTCATGTTGCGTGCTCTCGTGGGTTACAAGTGCTGATGTGTAGAAATTTACACAATGAAAATTAAACTACTCGCCTGCCACCTAGCTGAGCCGGGTTCGATTTCCGGCGGGGGGATTTTCGCATGTGGGAATCGTGCCGGACGATGCCGCTGGTCGGCAGGTTTTCGTGGAGATCTCCCGTTTCCCCCACCCTTTAATTCCGGCGCTGCTCCATACTCGCCTCACTTCACCCTCATCGACTCTCAAGCTCTCGGCGTTTAGAGCCGCCCGAATCTCTTCACTCACTCACTTATTTTTGCAACGCCAAATTCAGCCACCGGCTGGTTTACAATCTATACGTGTTCGTACAAACTATTATAGTTAACATTACAAATATATTTTACTGCAAATGTAATAAATGTATACTAGATTAACAGTAAATAACTGATACACTTTTTGAGAAGAATAGGTGTTCATTGAAAAGTTCTACTTGAACTGGTTCTTATATTGAACAAGTGAATTGAAATATTTTTTTTCAAATCTCCCGGAAGGTCATTCCAAATTTTGTTAGAAATGTAAGTGAAGGGATGTTTAAAAATGGATTTAGTGTGTCGAAGCACTTCATAAAAGTTCTTGTTAAGTGAATTGTGACGCAGTTTATTAGCTTTTCCGATAAATATTTTGGGATTTGCTTATGTATAATTATTTTTGACTGAGTGTTAAAGTGAAACCCTATATCTTCCATATTTTAACATTTTGATGAGACGAGCGCTTTCATGATGTTATCTCACATTTTAGATCGAAACGATGTCTTCAACACGCGTTCTGAACTTGAAGTATACGATGAACTTCATGTCAAACTTTGCAAGGTTGCAATAAACGAATTAATTTACATAATCTTGACTTTTATGGTACAAAGCCAGAAAAAATGAGAAAATCCATTCCCGTATCCCTTTTTAGCCGTAAAGCTACCGTGTGCTTTGTGAGTAGTAATAGTGATTCGTTAAAACTTAATTAGCAATAATAGGTATTATTTCCCTTTACTCAACAAAGTCAATCAAGGTCTTATTCCAATAAGTGAAGAGAGTAAATATTTGTATATTTGCATATATATATATATATGTCGTACGAATCTTAAATTTACAAATTTTATAATTTATAATGTTGGACTATAGCTCAAAATAATTGTTGATGTTATTTAAACATCATAAATAACATTTATTAGGAATATGATTTGCAGTCCTACCGTTTTTATATTTTAACTTTTGATATACATTCAGACATTTCCGCAGCTTAAAAAAGTATCGAATTTCAAATAAATTACAATAATACATTCCCGTGACTTTAATGGACGCATTAGCTGGAAGGAAACTTTATATTGAAATGACTTTTTTTTTTTATATGTACCAACCAATATTTTAAGTTAAAAGTCTCACATTTATGCCTAACCCGGTCATTCCTGATTTATAATCTTAAGTGTTGCAATCGCTCAATATTATGGTGTTCGCTGTACCTGTGTCTATCGTGCTTCTCACAACCAAGGAACAGCGTACTGCGTGTTCTTTGGTGTTAGCACTGGCTATTTACAAATGAGAGGTGCAGAAACTTCGACGAATCGGATTTCTCGCAAAGGAAGATCCTCAAAACACCGCCAGTGATTCCTTGTGGTGTTGAGACACGTTTGTCTCATGCAACATTTTCAACCGCATTTGAACCTCCTGGAAAATGTTTCGTTCGCATATCCTTGCCCGACATCGCCATTTATTTTACGTTGGGATACGCAAAATATTGAAGCTGCTACACTTACCTTATTGATGTTTCACCGTTGAGGGAAATCAAATCAACGCAGTAGATGGGTGGTTTGCTACGGCGAACGCTGGCCCGAAGACGATAACGACTTGTAGTATGAGTCTATTCAACACGGAAGCTCGCGCCCGTATACGTGTGGCCTTAACCAGGTGACTTGCTTCAACTGACGACTGTTTCTGCTTGCTGTAATGGCCGTGGTGCGTGATAGCGCTGGGGTGCTCATGTCGTTATAAGACGTGTGGTTCCCGACAACGACGAAATGCAGTGCTGATAATTTTCCTGATTTATGAACAATAGTGCAGAGGTGCACTCTATATTAGTTATGAAATTATTCTCATTGGTCAGTACGACCGGAAATATAAAATCAATTAAAATTGTTAGTTCTTTCCTTTATCGCTAGGTTTATTTTATGTAGATTTTCTTAGTATAAATAGAGATGAAACTGCCTGGGTGAGAAAGAACGATGGCTACCTCTCCCAGGATCGTTAGCTCCAGTGGTGTTTGCCGAAGATAAGTAAAACTTTGTATGTGATGTTAAAGTAATGGCCTTCAGCCATTGGTTAGTTGAAACGTAGCATCTTTAAATGTAACGATTCATGATGTTTTAGAACTCGGTTGTAAATATCTTGACAAAGTTCAGTTAAAGAGAGATAAGCTTAATATTCGTTACATTTTAAATAGGGCCTCGGCAATCACTACGTAGACTTAGTGCAAAACGTGTTCGTAAATGTTCAGATGATATTTTTGATACTAAAATACTGATGTATTATGGTCCTTCCAACTCTTGTGCCGAAATTTTAAAAATATACGATACTCTATTTATTCTACGAACTAGGTATATTTGAATGCTTTCTCCTTTAGACATTGGCATAACCCTACACGAATCAGTTTTTTCTTTCTTACTGCGCATTTTTAATGATTATAGCTATTTATAGTAAATTGAAGTTCAACTGTAACTGTTGGGGTTGGCAGTAATGTCGTGGCCTTTTGGGCATGCTGTGGGTGAAAACGTGGTCTGCAGCATCCACCAGAGGGCGCCACATTGTACAGTGCCAAACATAAGTATCCTTTACTTGCACCACGTCCTCGCTCATGGACAAAGGTAATGAAAGTGTTAACCCGTTCATTTTCCATGCCGACAACCAAGAACACGTTTTACATGAAGGATGCTCATGGTAAGGTTTATTTTACTCAGGTTGGGAATCTCAATGATTTTAGTTTGGCAACTAAATTTTTTGCCACTAGGTAACCGCCAGTGTCGCATGTGTACCGGATTTTCTCTATTTTCTAGGTTAAAAGAACAAAATAATTGCAATAATCATAAATCAAATATAAAATAACTACGTAACTAAGTAAAATGTTTCTCTTCTATTATTCACGTAACTTAAAACTTTAAATTAAAAGTGATCTCTTCTGAAACACGGCGCACCTAGCGGCGGAAATTATCCCTACGCCAAACCCCCATAAAAATCACGTTTTGTTACTAACTTGAGCATAATTAACCTTACCCGTGGCTGGTACTGTTTACACCGTCGAATCATTGTCCGAAGTTTTTAGCGTCTTCCTTGTGAGTAGTCTAATTCGCCAAGGTTTATGCACCTATCGCTTATGAATTGGTAGTGTTGGTAACACTGAGCACACAGCACATTGTTCACTGTTTGTGAGTATCAGGATCTGACGCAAGTACAGTACAAACCAAAATATTACGTAATTGCCACACTTGTGCACGTAAATAAATTCTGGAAGATACGGGTCAGAAAAACGTTATGTCCATTATTTTTCAAATTAATTTGTATATTTATCAAATTGTAAGAAAAAGTCTCCCTGCTCTTAAACAGCCTTATCATATTCAGACTGAGTGTACACAGTTGTGTACATTACGAACGTGTAGGTATTTTTTGGTCTGTACTGCACACTGCAAAGCTTGATGACCAATGATCTTACCAGTTGGTAAATGATCCGCTAACCGTCTTACTGGTCGAGGTCATAATTGTTTCATACAACTGTAGCCGAACATATACCCATTGGCTGTGACAACTAAACAAGGCATTGTGTCGACTTAAGTACAGGACGTATCATAAAAATGTTTGTTTGGAGCACCTGAAACCATCAAGTATAATGGGTACGAACGGGCAAAGGCTCCAGCCTACCTGGCGTTTGAACTTCGTTGCAGAGCGTTTGAAATACACGTTGATCCAAGAAACTACTAAACATCCGTCCAAATATCTGATCTGCGAAAATAACGCACATTTCAGACGAGGCCTGTTGAATGCTTTCAAGACGCCACGTACATTCCGGACACCGTTTCAGAGCACACCAGCATTGCTGAAAATGCATTTTTCCAAAGCGCTCTATCTCAAAATATACGCGTCAGGTCAATACAAAACTACACAAGGGCCCTGTACTGAACCCTTTTACAAACTTTCCATCAATAAAATAACGGGTCACCACTGGAAGTCCCATTGGTACACCCAGTGTGACGATAACACTGCACGCCAGTTCAGAGCCTTGCATTTAGTGCCAATGGCGCACTTGTTACGTGTGGCAGCGTCGCCCTTATCGCTCTCACGCTTCTCGGCCTTGAACCCTGAAAATAGCTTCAGGTAGGTGGGTTTGTTGATGTCAGGCCTCCACTGGAATCCGGACCCAGGAATTCCACCAGGCGCTTGCACTCCCCCGGATCAGGGTAGACGGACCCGCGAAGTGCAGGAAGATACGGGCCACGCCGTTCCAGGAGGAGGGGGGGTCCCATCAAGTGGAACAGGGTAGAAGGGGTCGTAATGAGGGGCGCATCCTTTCCACTCGCCGACATGACGGGAGAACAGGAGGGAGGGTGAACGAAGGCCCGACGTGGCAAAGAGGGCGCGAGAGGGAAAGGGGATGGGAGTTGGCAGACAATTTGTTTCCCTGTAAATGAGAGAGCGTTACGAGGGTTTCAAGAGGACAGACACAGTGCCGCAGTGCGGGCTGTAATATCCGCCCGAATTATACGGGAAGGACCTTCACGATGGAAAAGGAATCGCCGTAGCGCTTTTGAGCTGATAGCCTCGCTTTTCCTTCAGCCGTCATCGCCGACATGTATGTGTTGTGCTCGCGTCATTGGCAGGTTCAAGATGGATAAGAATTTAAAAGGCTCGACACAATCATGTGTGAGGAACTGTCGTTCCCGGCCAAAACTAATTTTTAACATTTTTTTTTAAACTTCCCAATTTTTTTTTGTAGTTCAGTAATCGATCATTATGGGGCTGCGGTGGCGCAGTGGCCAGAGCAATCGCCTCCCACCACGGATATCTGGGTTCGATCCCCGACGAGTTCACTCCCGGTATTTCACATGTGATAATCGTGCTGGACGATGCCGCTTACCGGCGAGTTTTCTAGGGGTACTCCCGTTTCCCCCACCGTTGAATTCCAGCGCCGATCCATCCTAGGATATTTTTCATGTCATATCCGGATATGACGGGCACCTACGTGTCTCAGCTTGAAAGCTCGTCATTAGGAGGTTGTCGCCTCGCCCTGGGTGCACTACCCACGCGAAAACATGCCGAAACTATTATGTTGTCAACACATATTTAAAATATTAAAATAATCCCATAAGGAATTCGGTCAAGTACTCTACCAAACTATACAGTAAAAAAATCAATACGAGAAACAAACGGACGAGCAACAAAGACAAGACAATCTATACAGATACAAGCAAGAAAACTCTAGACGACCCGACGAAGAAAATTACAGATGAACACTAATGGCGAAGACAAGTATGAAAGTTCAGAACCTGACGATAAAATTAAGTAGTTTCCTTGACGAACTAGTAGCAACGTTTCGGAAACTGGCATCTGCTACCATCTTCAGGGAAACTGAATGAAGACTAAAAAATATTATAAGTTAACATTAGATTTTGTTGTGGTTGTGTAGAGTTCCTGTTCCTAGGAACATCGCCACCGTGCCTGACAGTCTGCATAGTCTGTATGACTTTACGGCTCGTGTATGGGGAGGGGGGCGTTGTATGCCTTCGGCTGCACCCAGCAAAATACTATTGACCACGCCCAACAACGTCGTTGAACACGGCGATCAGCTGACCGTCAAGTTTGTATAGAATCTGCCTCTCTTCCGAACGCAGCCAACGATGGTCAAGCCCTTAACCTGATTGGTCACACGCCTAAGAGTGTGGCTAATTTGTCTTAATGTAGTGGTCGTTCCAAATTTATTTTATGATGCAATTTTATTTTTTTTTAGAGTCATGGTATCAAAATTTTCTTAATTCTGTGTTATGTTGACTAAATGCATGAAGAGTGAGTGAGGAGTTTTCGGAAACAGTTAACATTGAGGTCTTGAGAGCCGATGAAGGTGAAGCGAGGTGAGTGTGGAACACCGCGGGAATGCAAGTGCGGGGGAAACGGGAGATCGCCGAGAAAACCCGCTGACCAGCTGCATCGTCCGACACGATTCCCACATGCGCAAATCCGGTCTCCCCCCCCTCCCCCGGGGAATCTAACCCAGTTTGCTTCGGTGGGAGGCGAGCAGTCTAACTACTACACCACCGCGTCTCCCTTCACTGAATGCATTCCTTTTTACAACAAATGCTGATTCCTTGACTTTCATAAAAAAAAACAACATTAAATAAACTAAACTAAACTTACAACACTGTAATACACGCACTCAAATTTTGCTTGGATATGGAACAAGGATTGTTTTCGGCCGAAAGCACATTATAAGCTGTTCGCGGTTAAATTATTACTTTTGAAATTAACCTTTGGAAAATGTCGCTGTCCCTACCTGCACGTATTTTGACGGGCACGAGTGACACTCGCCCAGTAAAATTGGTAATGACGGAAGGAAATTAGTTACACATCTGCACTTTGAATTAAAAGTTTTTGGTAAACATTTGTGAATTCTGAAATATTTTTAATTGCTTTCTGTATTTTTTTTTTAGAGCATGTGTAAGAATGAGCAAATCTTTAAAATGTTTACGTGTTGAATAATTTTACAGTTTCACATTACAGGCGTATGACTAAAGTGATCAGGCGCATGGTAGTGTTAATGTTGCATACGGTGGAATAATAAGCCATGTGCATACACAAGTACATAGATCTCAAGTAGGATTTTCAAAAGTGGTCAGCCAAGTCAACTCCTGTCGCGGAAGCCACCACTAGGTTTAAGAAAGAATGAGGTTACATGGAGTGGCTGAAGACTAAATACAAGCTGCGAAATGGGAACACCTTGGCATACCTCACGCATAAGAATATCTGTCCGGAATCGAACCGGTGACCTATGTAGTTTAAGGGAAACTGTCTATGGGAAAATGTTGCAATAAAATTTATGTGAAATAAAATGTGTATAATGTTACGTGAGATAAGAAGATAAGGTTTTTACGTGTTTCTAATTCGTGTTCAAATATGGACTCTAAATCTCAATGAGTAATTATTGCACTGTTTTAATCAGGCAACAGTACCTGACTGATTCAACAGTCACTTCAGTGAATTTAAGAAATGAATCTGTGAAAAAAATGCCAGTTTTCCTTCACTTATTGATTTACTGACATTTTCCACTGATTCATCAGACTTTTTTTTCACTTTTTTTTAGTGATTTGTTTTTGACTAATGATGCAGTTAAACAACGTGTAAAAATGGCCGTTAAACAACGTGCATCAAGTTAAATAACAACAAATAAACTAATAATACCAATACCAAATACTTTCTAAAATGTGTTTCGTATTTCAAAACACAAGTTTACGATGTAACATGAACATTCAGTCTTTCATTCCGTTTTCACGTCTTTCATTTCGTTTTCATATAATCATCACAGCGCTCTGTTTGAAGGCCTAAAATGCACATTATGTGGGCCTTAAAGCGAAATGTTAATGGTGTACGAATTCAATCCCGGCCACCTCCAGAAATTTTTTACTTTATAAAATTACTGTAAATTACGCAATATAAATAGTAAAATGTCGTAAATGTGTTCATATCTCGTATTTATTAGGCTTAATTAAATAAAAACAGTATTTAATTCGATGCCGCAGTTGACCGTCACTTATTCAATCAGTGGAATTGTTTGACGTCACTAATTCAATCCGCGATATTTTTCCACTGAAACTATCAGTGGTTTTACACTGATTCTAAGTGGAGCCATCTTCAATGATTCGAGTTGTTTAATTTCAATGCTAATCAGTGGTTTTCCACTAATTCGAGTTAGTAGTGTGAGAGAAAGGACCTTACTTTACTATTTTCTTACCAAGTCGTGCTGTACTGCAATGTTTCTTCCATCTGCTAGTTGTCATAACAGATCACGCAATGATCCCAACAAAACAATTCAAATAGTTTACCGTCGGTCCAATTAATCATCAGTGTAAGTATGATGGCAAAAGTGACTAGCTACACAATTGAATAAACTTTGCATTGTCTTTACTGAAATTATTTATTGAAAATGCACTAGGGAAAATACGTCGATCATGTACCTAAAAACGGTAATTGAAAAACATTCAAAATTGCTCCAGAAATAAAAAAAAACATTTTTTTTCTCAAAATATTAAATTAAAAAATAGAAACGGAAATGACGTGTATTTCCAATTTAAAAATTATAAAAATAAATTTAAAACACAATAATACACTAAAAATTGTATATTTCAGTTTTTAGGTTAGAAATTAAATAACTTGATAGATTCATTATAAATGGATGGTGGTGTACAAATACCATTAAAATTAAGTAATTAAAAATGTAAATAAATTATTTCAAAATATAAACAAACCAACAAATTAATGATCATACAAAAATTTTACGTCAATATTTACTGAAAAAAGTATGTTATTTACTTTTTCCTATAGATGACCCCTATAGTAGTTGGAGACAAGTTACTCTAACTACTGCAGCAAGACCAACGCCTCCTGGCATGTTGTAGTTTGTCTGGCTCGCTTTCGAGAGGTTGCGGTTTCTATTCCGGCCTTCTGCGCTGGAAATTGTTTTTCCTACGTGGTTTTCTATTAGCTTTCCACGAAAACGCTAGTACGGTTAGTTAATGTATGCCGTCCCTAATCTCTATCAATTTGGAGTAAATGTGCTTGTCTCTTACTGTCCTTGTAAAACATTGAGCATACAAATATATAAATAAAAACGTACCTGTCACTTGTACGCATATTTAATTAATAAGCCTGGCCATGTTCTAGTTCACTCTCCCCCAGTCTCCAGGAATAGGCGTAAAGTATTTTCTTCGCCTAATCACGGTCACATTCCTTATTCGTTGTATGATATTGGGATACAAATAGTACAGGCTTAGTTCATGCAATATAAGGTTAGATCCCCGGCTTACATAGGAGCGTTAATTTCTTGCATTAATGCAAGAAAAGCTAGTTTATGTTTGTAGCTGATATAATTCAAAGAAATAATAGCAATATTTCCGTGTTATTAATATTTAACGCCACTTTCAAGACGTCATATTGCTACCGCAGTGCAAGCGACATCTTCTCGGCCGAATACAATTTATTTGAAAAGCGCCAGTCAACTTTCTGTGGTGGACAGCCATCCTAGCGGTGATGTAGTGTGGTCGAGTCCTGCCACCCGCGGTTTCCAACCGTGTCCGTCCTCCACAACTGACCTTCAGACATACGATCAATTCCTAGTCTTTGCTGCTGCACATTGATGAAGTGAGGAGAATTTTTACGCCACTCTCTATGCATGCAATTTTAACAAGTGAATCATGGTTAAAACCTAGCCTTTCATCGACGCTCGTTAGGCAATCTGGTTATCAAATTGTGCGCAATGACCGCATTAATAAAATAAAGGTAGCGGTGGAGTGGCCATTTACGTTAACGATAATATTAAACATAAGATCCTCTCGTTGTCACCCTCCGAGTACGCAGGAAGGCCTGAATTTATCATCATTGAGTTGACAATTCCACTGAATAAAGTTTTACTAGCAGTAGTTTATCTGCCATTGAAGGCGGCAGATCTGTCCAACTTTGAAGAAACGTTGTCAAATTTGATTGTTGGTTACGAGCACTGCATTATTATGGGAGACTTCAACGTAAATCTTCTGTCTAACACAATTGAAGCAAATAAACTACTATCTACCTTGTCGTGTATGGATATTACAATCTGCCCACTTGGCGTACACACCACACAAACTGGATTGACCTAATGTTTACGTATGATCCCAAACTTATTCTGACGCACGGACAGACTCCTGTTTCGGGTATTTCATTTCATGATCTTATATTCCTATCCTATAAACTGCGTGTTCCTAAATTTAAACCTAAAATAATTACTTACAGAGATTTTAAAAATATCGATACGGGCAAGTTGAACAGCGATGCGGTACTGATGCCATGGCATGAAATAATCGTTATTGACACATTGGACGAGAAAATTTCCCGTTTCAGATAGATGATCACAGATTTGTACAACAGAACGGTGTCAATTAAATCTAGACGGGTAACAAAACCACCTGCTCCGTGGCTGACAGATGATATTGTTCAGCTGATGAGAAAGCGTGGCAATGCTTACTGCAGATATAAACGGGCCAAAGAACTGATTCCTCCGCAGCTGACAGTTTCGAACAGTACAGGATACTGCACAATAAATGCACACAGTTGGTAAGGCGTGCTAAAATGCTCTACTCACTCGATTCATTTGGTTCATGCCAAACCTCTGATGATTTGTGGAAAAGGCTGCGTAACTTAGAGATCGGTAAATGTAAAACTAATATTACCTCACCTTTAAAATTTCTCCAGAAGATTTCAAACTTTACTTTGTATAGTCTTCATGTTGTAAACAGGTCTCAGGGGCTATAAGGGACACTACTTATATAAAGCATCATGAAACAGGGAATGAATCTCGATGCAATTTGTTCTATTTTCGACGTGTAACTCCAAAGGAAACTTGCAGAGCAATAATGGGCATAAAGTCTAAAGCAGAAGGATCGGATGGTGTTAGTATTCGTTTCATTAAAACAATAATACACATTTTACTGCCTGTCATTACTGATCTTTTTTCAACGAATCGCTGTCAGCTAGTTTCTTCCCTACTTCTTGGAAATATGCCATTGTCAAACCACTTGCTAAGCGCATCAGTGCCACTGTGTTAGACGATTTCCGGCCGATTAGTATTTTACCAGCTTTTTCGAAAGCATTAGAATTCTAGTACACCAACAAGTGTATAAATATGTGAACAACAACGAATTATTTGACAGTTACCAATCCGGCTTCCGTACAGGACATAGTAGATGTACTGCTTTTATAGATATCGCATATTCTATCAGAATGGCCATAGATAGAAGTCAGGTGACTATACTGGTCTTATTAGATTTCAGTAAAGCTTTAATATGGTAAATCATGACATAATAGTGCAAAAATTTTAACTGTATTTTCATTTCTCAGATAATGTAGTACAGTGGATGACTTCGTATCTTCAGGGTCGTCATCAATGTGTAGTCATTGATGATAAAAAGTCCACCGGGCAACCTATGAACTTAGGCGTTCCTCAGGGTAGTGTACTTGGGTCGCTTCTTATTTCCTTATTCATTAATGACATATCATCAGTGCTAAGAAAATGTCATCATTTATACGCGAATTATCTCCAGTTGTATTCATCTGCTTCTCCGATACTAATCAGCTCTTTAATTAAGGACATAAATAATGACCTTGAATTGGTACACCTTTGGTGCAGCAGAAATAAGTTAAAATTGAATCCTGCGAAGAGACAGTGTTTATTAATCGGTTCTCGAAGAAATTTAAATGAATGTTACAGATTGTCTTTCCCTAATATTGTGCTAGCCGGTGGGATTATTACTCAGTATAAAGAAGTTAAAACGCTAGGCGTTGTTTTCAACGAGACACTCTCGTGGTCGGACCACATAAACACTGTTTGTAAGAAGTCATACGCTCTACTCCAAAACCTTTATATGCTTAAGAATTTTCTACCACTTAAAGCCAAATTAATATTGGTACATTCGCTGATATTCCCTATTTTTTATTATTGTGACAAAGTTTATAGAGACATCACGCAAAATTTTGCAGCTAAACTTCAACGCATGCAAAATTCTTGTGTTCGATTTTTGTTCAACCTAAAATCACATGATCACTTGTCTCCTTACTTTGATAAACTAAATTGGTTACGTCTGGACGAACGACGTAAGCTCCACAGTATCTCACTAGCATACAAAATACTCTCCTCGTATATTACAATGACAGAATACCTACGTACTCGGCTGAAAACCTTGGGGGATGATCACACTATTAACACGGGTGCTAAAAATACACCTCGCTTAAATATTGCAGCTCACAAAACCCAGTAAATTCCAATTCTTTCACCATCTCTGTCGCACGAGCGTGGAATAATTTACCCATAGAGGTAAGGAACTCGACAACACTAACTACTTTTAGGAGTGGTGCTGCCAAGTATACTGAAGAACCAAAAAAAACTGGTTTAGGCGTAGGTATGCAAATAACAGAGGTATGGAACCAATCAGAGTAACGTGATGCGGTCGGCAGCTAGATCGGTTACTGCTGCTACAATGGCAGGTTATCAAGATTTAAGTGAGTTTGAACGTGGTGTTATAGTCGGCGCACGAGATATGGGACATAGCATCTCCGAGGTAGCGATAACATTTGGATGTTCGCATATGACCATTTCACGAGTGTACCGTGAATATTGGGAATTCGGTAAAACATCACATCTTCGACATCACTGTGGCCGGAAAAAGATCGTGAAAGAACGGGACGAACGACGACTGACGAGAATCATTAAACGTGACAGACGTACAACCCTTTCTCAAATTGGTGAAAATTGGATTTGCACACTGCCCTGCAGGTTTCATGGTGGGAATTGCCTCCTGCATATTTTCAGACATTAGTCGAGTCCATGCCACGTCGTCTTGCGGCACTTCTGCGTGCTCGGGGGGCCCTACACGATATTAGGCAAGTGTACCAGTTTTTTTGGCTCTTCAGTGTACATTTAGAATATGTGCCGATGATTCCACACACTCACACGCATGCACGCGCGGCATTATTCCGTAGCATTTTAATTTTTTTAACTTTTTTTCCCCCGTTAAGTATTTGTACGACCTAGCAGCACCTGTTTATGTATACATTCACTTTAATCTATGTGTAATTTGTTGCTGTCGATTCGTCAATTTATTTCAAGGAGTTGCTTCATTCAATTTTCATTAATCTGTAAGTGGTTATTATAGATCTGTTTATTTATTTTTTTGCGTTGAGATTGAACTTCTCGTTTTCCTCTCAGCTACTTTGTAGGTTCTGCACATTTATATTTTTTATTGCTAATGCGGGTTATGATACACATTATTGTGCTATTGTAGATCCATATTATTGTGCTAATGTTTTTTTTTTCTTTAAACATTTCCTTGTCTCTAGTCTTGCTCAAAATATGTACATAATTGGAAGTCACAGACCAATTTTAGAGTTTTATCTATTTGAGCTATCGTATTTCTGTTTCGCCTCTTGTCAATTTAAGTATTTAAGTATGTTTCTATCTTGCTCATTATGTTTACGCATGTGTACATTAGGTTAAGTGTAAGAGAAGGCATTGAAGCCTTAACTACGGCAGTATAAATAAAGTCGAAATAAATTAATATAAATAGTTGTTTGAACCAAAGAACTTGGCTGAACGCATATTTTGTTATTCTGATAAGAGCATCCAATCGATATAACTGTGAAATTGACTTTCAGAACCAATTCAATTATATTTGTTTCAGCTTTTGGCCAGTTACCATGCATTAGGTATCTGCTTTGCATTTATCTGTTCCCGTTTTAACAAGCCCTTTGTTTAGCCAGGCAGAATTTTTTATCAGTACGGTTGCTCACTAGTTCCAAAACGAAGAATAATTACGTGAAAAATTAATTAGCTACTTTATTCAAAGTGTGCTTATCATACACAATTATCCGATTTTTTTGTAAGTTTGTACATGCACGGCAGCGTAAATAAATTATGGACTTCTCAGAAACTGCACCAATTGAATTAATAAGAAATTCCCGCATTGAGAATGATAGGGGCTCTTCTTTTATCTGTGTTGTATAGTTTCTTCGGAAGAAATGTTCAGTATAACATTGTCTGCCTCCGTTACGCTATACTACAAACAAAACAATCCTTTTATTTAATCCTAAAACCGTAGACAGTGTTTTGCCTGTATATTTAATATATGTAATAAACGTTTTTCTCGGAAAACCATTGAAACTTTAAAAGTAAAATTTTACATTTTATATCTTTGTGATGTTTTTTTAAAAACAAAATATGAATTTCGAAACGAGTGCATGACGTTAAAGGGCCGAGTTAAGAAATAATAGGTATTTCCGTTTCAGTGCATACTAAAGAAAGCACAAAGAAATATGTTCTCAAATGATTGTTTCACATCATAAAAGTATGTTTTTTGTTCTTCTTTCATTAGGGAACAGAACACGGGAAAACTTGATAAATTAGTATAATTCTCTATACACAGGATACATAACTCTGCATGTGTTGGACCATTTATTTGGATCTTTATCAACTAGATGGTAAGCACTTTAAAACACCAAAAGAAACAAAGAGTTTTGGAATTTCCAAAACTGCAGTTCTAAACAGAGTTAGTTTTTATTCAACGCAATGCAGAATCCTTCCTTGCGCCTCTTCTATTCTAAATTATATATTTCTGCCAGGACCCGACCAGAGATCGCGCAAATTTATTGTTGGTCTCTTTATAATTTTTTTTTATTTCTGGAAGTTCTCGCTCGTGGACTAATATGGTTTATAGAAACTGCATAAATTTCACACAGAAGCCATTAGAATGGTGTGGTGATATTGTCTTTCCAAACTCTAATAATTCATAAAACGCTTCCTAAGAAAGTTTGCGTGCCCCAGACCCGACTATTTTTTTTCCAGCCCACTTCCCCCACTTCGTCCCGAACAAAAAAAATCATTCTTCTACCACGGTTCAATTCTAAACTTCCCAGTAAAACTCCGGGCTGCAGGTTCTTTTTCCGTCAATGTCCCGCCTGGTTTATTATTATTTCGTGGGGTGAAAGAGGGATGGAGAGAGGTTGCGGGGTCTTGGAAGGACGTGGAAGAGTCGAGGATCGTAGTGGATCGGCGAGGTAGGGAAGGAGGGTCACAGGAGGAAATATGACACAAACTTGCCTCGTTATTTATCCGGTGCCTTCTACGACCGAGCTTCCGAGATGTGCGCCTGTGATCGCTCCGCTATAAATCACGCTCTGGCGCGTGCCGGTGACTCGCCCAACACAACTTCGATAAATCGATCAACTGCGCTTGGGGGCGCTTCGATAAGTCGATAGACGTCGCTCGGTGCAATCTCCTCGCGGACGACTGTCCTTTAATTGGCACACTGTTTCTATTTCGACAGTTATGTGTGAAGGTAGTTCGAGGTTTAACTGAACAATTTAAAAAATTTTACTAATATTCTTTTCTCAGTCCGTTAGGTATCGTTGTTTTTTTTTAAGTTCGCTATTGCATGATATACTAGTATTCGTAATTTAATTCGTGTTCGTTCATTGTCCACAGTGTCTTGAAAATACAACATACTTACAAGCACCAAATTTTATGGAAAAACCTCGACATAAATAGGAAAAAAATTCTATAAAAGTAAGCATAGATATGTATGAATCAAGGAATAAAGATCCAGTAGAAAACGAATTACAGAAAAACATGAGGACATTGTAACAGGTCATAAATTGAATAACAGGTGAAACAATAAAACGCAAACAAAACTATTAAGACAACTAATAATTCATAACGAAGAATAGCAAAACTGGAAATAAGACCAACAATCAAAATAGCAAACTAAAGGAAAAAACAAACAAGTCACATCTTGTAGAAGTACAAAAATTAGTGGGAAAAACCTTAATATGAATATAAGAAATATTAATAAAAATAACATAGCCCTATATATTAATTAATAATTTTTTTTGTTGTAAATCTGAGTAATTTGTTGTTGACTTCCTGATTTATGTACATGTTTATTATTTAAGATTTTTTCATTTCTGTTGTTTTTTTTTTTTTTTTTTTTTTTTTTTTTTTTTTNTCAATTTTTCAATTTTTGTGAGTGTGTCTTCTATTTTTTAGTCACTGCAGGCAGCGCATAAGTGCAATTAAATCTCGAATAAAACTTATTGGATATTCTTTTGTCACGTGTAAACATTTATTTTGCTACAAGTTTGATGTCTAGTATTCCTGAGCTGGTGATATGACACTAAAAGCAATTAGAAGCGTAAATATGTTTATATTATTATATGTACACAAAACAAAAAACCGACTTAATTCGCCAACATTCCGAACCTTATCTATAAAATAATAATTTTGGTCTGAGAATTATTCTTTATGCCCGTACTTCGTTTCCAACACAGATGTTAAAATATTCCAGAAAACGTTTGTGTTAAAATATTTGCAGTTACGAGCAATTGTTTTACAAAAATTGATTTCAAAAAGTTTTTAGACTTTTTAGACCCAAATGAATTAATTTTTTTAGATGTTACTGAAAAACATTTTTGGTGTGTGCTGTGCTTACGGCGTCTACCTAACTGGCACTTGAACTGCGTTGGAGTGTGTTTGAAACACGCGTCTCTCACGACGTTATTAAACGTGAGTCCGGTGTGCTGATCTACGAAAATAAAGCACACTTCAGGAAAGGCCCGTTGAGAACTTTCAACATGTCATACCCATTATAAATACGATTTCAGATAACACCGAAATGGCTAAAAAAAAACGGCCTTTTCAAAGCGCTGTAACTCAAAAACATAAGCTTCAGATACACACAAAATTACTCAAGGGTCCTGCATTAAAACTTTCTACAGGCATTCCGCCAATAATATAATATGATAACCGCTGGAATACACATAAGCACACGCAGCACGATGAGGATACTGCAGTCCTGTTCGGAGCCTTGCGCTTAGCGGCGATGGCGTACTTTGTACGCTTGGCAATGTCGCCCTTATCGCTCCCGCGCTTCTCGGTTTCAAACACGGAGAAACGAGCTAGTTAGGCGGGAGCATTAAGGCGACGCAGCACCTGCTTCGCCATCGCAACCAATAAGCTGTAGACTTGGCGTTCAGCTGTAGTAATACGGACCATTCGTAACTGGAACGGGAACGCGGTTGACGAGTCAGTTGCCCACAGGGAAGGTCATCAGACACCGAGCCTCGCAGTGTACAGCACCGGCCTAAAGTTGCCTTCACGTGCGTTAAGTACGCGACTGTGTGCACTGGGTATGTGTGGGTTAGTGATCCCTGGTCCAGCTGTGTGCAGTCTATTCACGCTTTCTTCACCCTTTCTGAGCCAAGCCTCTGAAAAATCACGCCGTGCATGACGTGTTTGGTTGTTTCGTACACACGTCACGTATCGCAAGTGTTTAATACTTCTCTTAAAGTTATCTTATTATTGGTCGAACTTAACTTTTACTTATAATTGATCTGTAAATTATAATTTTTAATTTAAATCAATATTAATAAATACAGAAATAAGACAGGTGTTTTGGTAACGCCTAGTAAGAAATAGTTATCGTACAAAATTTTCTAAAACCGAGAGCTCACGAATGTTGTCCTTTCGGTTTAATTTTCTAGGTTTAGTTAAGTTTTATTTGAATGAGGCAAAAAAATAGCCTGAAAGTATATATTAAGCAGGGCTTTCTAAAGGGCTAAGTTTACCGTGGACAGACTTTAGAAAACCTACCTTTTTGTTTCACAGTTCCGTCGCAGGCTAGAAGCTACAAAATCAATGGTTTGTTTCACGTAAGTCACCGTACGTTTGCTCATCTGGCACGCCCTGCACTACTCTGGACCAGTAGTAAACGTCCGGCACTCGAGAGGACATTCCGCGTGGCAGAGTCTAAAAGGAGAGTTATACATGACCACGGCTATAGGACAGGTCTTGACACTTGCTTATCTACTAACGTTTGCGTGTTGTAGTTCATGTTGACCGATTTAGTTAATGCAGTAGCCGCATAGCGCTGTACCAAAGTGGTGTGTCTTTGCGTCTTTTGTATAGGAATAATTCCAAGGACGTAAGAAGCAGAGAATGTCTTACCTCCGTGGAAATACCAAGGCCATACAATACACTGTTGTCAAAAATATTCGCTTACAGCTTTTCTTACAGTAATCTTCCAAAATTGCGTTAATATAACGAACCAAACACAAACATTTTAAAGATGTTCTCATATAATTTAAATTAATATTTTAATAATAAATACTGTAATAACTACTTTGAAAGCAACGCTCTGCGAACTAAATCTGTCAACAAGGGTGACGGCTTTTCACGTCAGTGTCAATGACTGTCCTTTTCAGATCGTGGTTCTGACTGTAGCGGCAGTCAGTAAACAAATAACATCTGTTAGAGTGTGTTTACGGTGGTGAATGTGAGTATAGGGCCACATTAAAACGTGAAATGGAATGTATGTTCTGGCTCTGGCGGTTGTCTTCATAAAGCTTCAGAGCGCAGAGAGTATTCAGTAAAGTCGCGTTCGTTATCACCCTGGTGATAACATGTTTCTGTGAACGATCTTCGGCGTTAATACGGTGAGTTTTATTAACAATTTATTTAGTGCATTTGTTTTTCCCGGTTACACAAAAAAAAATTATCAAAGAAGTATCGACATAAAAGTTCTATCAACTGGCTTCGCCGTAGCAGAAACAAAATTTATGTAGCAGCAGCACAATATTCTGTTAGTTTATTGCAATATTGTTTGTTGCGGGAAAAATTCAAATATTTCTGAAGTTGTTCTTCTGAAGGAACTCTCTGTTCTGTAGGATGAAAAGAATTCTCTGCTGTAGAAATTATATTCACAGTTGAATAGACAAAACAATACTGCAACACACAATTATGTTATTGTTACTGTGTACATAGAAAATATCTAGATTCTTCCAACAATCAATCTGATTGCTGTTCTTATATCATTAGTCTATATGGGTTGTGGCTGCATAAATTCTGTTCCTACAGCCATATTTTTTCACAATCTACTTCAAAGTCGTTTGTAACAAACAGCTGATTCCATGTCTGTCCTGTTGAGATGTAACCACAAACCAATAGGGAATTTAAAAAATACTTTGAAAACATTCTCATCAAATAAATACAACAGAACTTAGTTTAGATGAATTGCATGTCCACACAAATAGATCGACATGGCATTTTCTACTTTCTACATCACTCCCAGTTACACTCTTATTGGAACCGTATTTCTCTAACTGGAAGTTTTATGTCAAGATTATTCTTGAGAAAGAAGATCTGAGTGATATTTTTTATGTTAAAAGCGGGACATTTGACAAAATTTCTGCAGAGCCTTGTTTCTGACGAACATAATGAATGTTTGAAAGTTGCCTCAGAATCAAAGGATATAATGTTATCCCTAGAAAGTATTTTCGAAATAAAAATTCCTTTGTCTAAACTTTTTTAATGAAGAAACCGCCGAAGTTAAAGTTTCGTTTGGGGGAACTTCAAGACCACTTTGTGGAAGTCGAAACTTAATTACGTAAACTAGAATCCATAGGTTCTATATTAGATTCGCAATGACATGGCTGGCTTTCTTATTTTGGCAATGCCAGAGTACAACACCGTTATAACAGAACTTCAAACAATGACTATTGGTATAAGAGTAGACTTCTAGACACAGAACGAAAAATTTAAGAGGCGTCTTTTAAAGAATTTATGTCAGACATTTAATTTGTGACACAGACCAGGTGAAACAGGTTGTTTAAATGCACATTAACAGACCATTTCATTAGAGATTGTCCAAAGAATACAAGTAATCTGCAAAAACAGGCAAACAGTACCTATTTTAGGAGAGGAAGAAGCCGTAACAACATTATAAGCAGAGGAACTACAATTCAAGATCAAATTAAGCTGAAAATTAAGAAGTGTCATTTATTACAACGAGTGTAGTTTGTGCATACTGTCGAAAATTTTTCCCAATAATAGCATTCAGTTTATCTTAGAGAGAGGTCCTTTTGACAACCTTGTTACGGATGAAATTGTAAAGTTAATGGAAAATGTAGGGAAATTAGACAAACCTGCCGCAATAAAAGTAGTGAATGGTAATAAAATGTTTTCAAGGAAAAATAAAATAATGCTACTTTCTGCAGGTAAAAGAATTGTAAATTTTCCAGTTCTCATAACTCCAGGGCTATCAAATAATCTACTATCATTGAGGAGAATAGACAGTGAAGGTAATATTGTAATTTTTTAAAAGGGTTTAACAACAATCACATGTATTAAAACTCTCAGTTTGAGGTGTGAAGGTTGTGGAAACCTGAATGTGGCTATTTAATTGTACCCAGCACCAGCGGTGTGTGTTGTTTTACATCTGACAACTTGTGGCATTAACGACTTGGACATTTACATAACAACATCTTGAAGAAAATGAATTTACCACCTAGGGGCAAAGTCTATGTAAGCAAGGAAATACTGAAGGTTTACTTTTACAGCATACAATTCATTTCACGACCTTTATACCAAGTAGTACTTAAAACTTTGAATTCATTAAAAATAAATATGTTTTAATATAGCTACAGTTGTTTTCAGATACCCATAACAACGGTTTCAAAAATCAAACTTCAGCTTTTGAATAGCAGGGAATATTTCTGCACAGAAACACTTCGCTACCTAAATATCTGCAGCGTTAACATATTTCCCTGTTAAATAATATTTCCTGAAGAACAATTTATAATTATTTGTTCTCATATCAGGGGAATTTTTTTGGGTCTCTATTTCGTGTATCAGAACTCTTGAACTAACGCATCTCACATTCGGCTGCTTCTTTCATTTTTTTTTTCTTCGGGGAGAAATCTGCGTGCGGTTTTTGTAGCATGCTCATTTGTTCTGCTGTCAAAAAAAAAAGAGCGTGCTGGAAAAGAGACTAGGGAAACTCGTGTCTCGTCTGCGGAAAAGAACGAGCGTGTAATCTTCTTTCTCCCGGGAAATTTTAATGAGGTGCTCGTGTTAATAGGGAGTGGCTTAGTTTTCTTTGTGCGTCTCGCCCTCGCTTTGGTTTCACAGGGCGAAGTTACCACCGACACCTCAACTTTCCCTGCCATCTTGCGCTGCTATACGCCAGTCGCCATCAAAACTCCCCGTGTTTTTTTGTTTCTAAAATAAACTTTAACACGACGATTTCGCAACTGTGCAACTGTACGACTAATTCAGATGTTTGGCTCTGATTAAATTCAATTTAGATGACTAATTAACTACAGAACCATCTCCCCTCCAACGTGCATTCTTCAGTATTTTTGTATATCATTATTTTTGTTCTTAAATTAATGTGAAACTTCCGACGCCTAATGCACGAGAAAAAATATTTTCAATGTATCTTGGTTTAGTGTTGAACTGTCTTAGAGTACAATAAAACTAGAAACCTTCCAAAAAAATACTAGATCCATCTTATTTCATCTCACTATCTTTCGTTCAAACCCTGTTTTTTATCACTCAACCTGGACATTATACAGTGCCCAATTGTCTTAAATATCGGTAAAGATGAAACATACGCGAGCTATGCATTGTAATTATTCATTGGCTAATTATGTGTGTAGTATCGCAAAACATTACTTTTTTCTGTCTAATGGAGTGAATTGAAGAGATTTGGGCGGCTCTTAACCGCCGTGTCGTGAGAGCCGATGAGGGTGAAACGAGGTGAAAATGGAGCAGCGCCGGAATGCAAGGGTGGGGAAAATGGGAGATCCACGAGAAAACCCATCGACCAGCGGCATCATCTGGCACGATTCCCACGTGCGAAAACCCGAGAGTGACCCCACCGGTAATCGAGTCCAGTTTGTCTTGGTCGGAGGTGGGCACTATAGCCACTGCACCACTGCGGCCCCTTTTTAATCTACCCTATGAGAGTGCTAAAGTCGCCCGTGTTCAATTAAAGCGTTTTATGATGCATGCTGGTCAAACTTTACGGCAACGAATTCATAATTTTAGTGTTAAGCCCCTGTCACACTGTCAAATTTTCCGTCAAACTGCTTCCAGTAAGTTTTACTAAATAAAGTTGGACAGTTATGACGTCATTGAAACGTCATAAACGCCGCCATATTTGTCTGAGAAAGTTGGATGGCTTCAGTTTCCATCAAACATTCTAAGATTGGACCGGTTCAGAAATGTATTTGATGTTTGAAGATCTCAGCCAACCAGAATAGTGCACGACAAAAATAGATATCAAGACACTTTAAAATAACGAATAATTGCTGGGAACGAAGTAGGTTATGAAGATAATTGATTTATGAAGAAACTCTCTGGGCATGAATGCTATTTTAACTAAATAATGCCCTTAGCATTACGAACTCAGGGGCAATAAATTTCATTGCGCAGGAAATATATCTGATATGTAAAATTAAAATTTAGTAAAGAAGCGATAATAAATCACAACATTTCTTACATTTCTTCCTGTAGTTGACTTCGTGGGAAAACAAAAGCAAAATTTCACTATAAAATATGTTTTAAGTAGATGCCAATTCAAATTAGATTCTCCCAGTAAAAAAATTTTACAGTGTGACACATTTTCAAAAAGATTCAAGATTATTTGATAAAACTTGTTGTAAGGAAGAATTTGATGGCCTAATTTCGTCTTCAAATTTTATTGTCAAATATAGTTGAAGGCGAAAATTTGACAGTGTGACAGGGCCTTTGGGAATTTCCAGAAAACATTACTATATATAAGACTGTTACAAGACTGTAGGATTAAATCGAATTAATAAATACACAGGTGAGTGGTAACAGTCACAAACTGTAACAATTATTTTCATTCTTGTAAAATCTCGCCACCGAATAAAATATTTTTATTTATGCACTGTAAAACACCCGCATTACGATGATTGGAGATTTTCTTGTAAACTTATTTCTTTTAACCAAAAGTACAGAAAAACTAACTATAAAATTTACAGAGATGTTCCTTGAACTGACGGAAAATTCTGTGACATTTACGGAAAGTCCGTTATTGATAAAACGTGTGTCCGTAATGTTATATATGTTTTGTTGAGGAAGATGTTAACTGTTTCCTATGAGTAAACGTACTGCAAACAAATTAATTCTCCTTATTTATTGGCTGTCATGCTCGTAGGAAGCTACCGTCCCATTCCAATTAGCGAATGAGGATTGTGATACTCCGTACAGCGGAACGTTTACGATCGGTCTACCGATAACTTAAACGAGTCTAAAACGTGATTATCTAGTCATAAATGGATTAACTACTCAGACTTATATCAAAAATACGTTTACTCAAAAAATTTCGCAATTTTCCAGTGTATTTAGTGATACTGCATTCCTAAACACGCGCGGTTTATAATGCGAAATAAATTCGTAGGCTCACAGCATTCGTGAGAATCCTGTTTAATAATATGGTGCGTAATAATTATTTCTTACTAGGTATTGTCAAAACACCTATTTTCTCCCTGTTTAATTAATATAAACTGTAAATGAAATATTAAAATTGTATAAATAGAGTATCCATAAAATTTCAATTTAACCAAAATAACGCGATAATTTTATGTTAACACAAGTTTAAAACGCTTGTGGTATGTGGTACATTTTAGAAACAACCAAACGCGTAATATATGGGGCGATTTCTGAAAGGTTATATTCAGAAAGTGTGACTTCACTGCTTTTTCTTATTTGTATGTTCAGCACTGGAGACTGTTATTTACACTACAAACATTTACGATAAAATTTGTTGTAATTATTTTGTTTGATCTCTCTAAAGGGAATATTCAGCTACACCGTAAAAAAATGTGTATATCTATGAACAATTATTTAGAAACTCATTAGTTACCGTGACAAACGCTGTAACACTACATGTAACTGAGATAGCACGTATTTTCGGTGGAGTGTGTAAAACAAAAGATAAACTATAACAGTGAACTATAGAATAATTCAGATTTATTATAAACATGGGCATACGTAGATGATCTTGAACGTTTAAAAAACAGTGTATTGTAAAAACGCATTTGTAATACAAGAAAAATGTTGGCAGCTATTTTCCGAAGAGTTATTTGTAAACCGTATTTAAAATGCCTTGCGTTGTATAATCATCTGAGGCTCGTGAGATGTCTAGCACGAGTTGTAGTGAGCGTATCTGCTCCCCCCAACACGTAATGGCCTCTCTGCGTATCTGTACGTGTTGTTTTTCTACCCCGTCAAATATTATTTGTTATCTCGCTCGTGGGTGTCCTCTCCTTTCCTTTGCGTTTTCTTTCCGTAATTTCTTCCGGCTTGGGTCGTGGTCCTGAAACAGCCGCCAAAATAACGCAGGAAAAAATGACCTCTTGTCTGTCTTGAAGCCCGTCTTCGTTCTCTCCCATTCGACCCTTTTTATTCGCTCTCTTCGAACATGCATCACCCCAGTTTATGAATTCTAAGCCAGGCCGAACTTCCCAGCGCGGTTCTTCAAAACAATGCCGCAAAAAAATTTCGCTCGCTTGGCGTCACCTTAAATTCTTGAAGAATTGCATGGATATTAGCAATTGGTTGATGCCTTGCTTAAACTGTTCTAGTTGGCAGCTGAGACTTCGAAACGTTTTATCCTTTAACTTGGATGCCGTGACAACACAGCAAAATTCCTTGTAAGTGTGCTCATTCAACCGCCTTCTCAAACATCGATGTAAGTGCATAGCATATAAAATGTTTCTTTAAATAATTATACAAATTAAAAATTTCACTACGAAGTTAGTAAAAAAAATTTAAAAAAATTGAATTAACATTTTTTATACTGATTTAAGCTTTGCATTGTTTCTTCAAAAATTTCACAGAAAAAATATTGTTTTTCTAGAAGTCTCTCTCATCTGTTGGAAAAATTGTCTTCAATATTGTTTTACTTTCAAACCACACGAAATTCTTACCTTTATGGATATGTAACAATTATTTTTAATGTTACATTGTAAATTAGACGTTCGGATGTAGAAATTGGCCTAACTCCGCTACCAGCGTTGCTAAAAGTGTTCAAATCACTGTTTACGTTTAAAAAAAAGTAGGCTTATTATAGACATTGGCAAGGAAGTTTTCAAATGTTGCTTTCAAGTGTGTTCCATCAGCCGTAAATCAGATTAATATACTCGTAGTTAAAATATAATTGCGACCCCTAATGCAGGGTTCGTTTTCTCTTTAGTTCCATTGTTCGTTTTCTGTTTAGTCTCATTGCCGTTTTATTACTTTATGTTATTCCAACTAGAGCATTATGCAGACGTGTATGTTTGATCCTTTTTAATGATTGAGGATGTCTTTCTGGGTGCAATTTACATTTAACATTTATTTTACTGGTTGATATTGTTTGTGGCTAAATTATGTTTATTTGTTTCAGTACTTCCTTGGGAATACAGCGTAAGTAGAGAGAACTCGCTTTACGTGTCCTTGAGACAGTGCATAGCTGGCATAGCTACAAAATAAAAACAGCAATTTTTTGCCTTAATGGACGGACTAAGTGCGATGTGTAACCAACAGTAAATATTTTCTGTGCTTGTTACAATCAAGTCTTTCGAAAGTAGATTCAGAAGATTTTGTTGTAACTCTGCATCTGAAATATTGTATATTTACCACGCATTGTTTTATAAAACATAGAAAATTGTGTATGTAGCTAAATATTTATAATGAACTTGAAGTCTACGACGCTTGTTTGTTCAACATTAGTTTTACACATTCCACACTAAGGTTTTTTACTGTAATGTATTTGTGGTATTTTCAAAACTGTTTTGGCAACTAGTTTTCAAAGATTTCCTTGTAAAAATACAAAAATATTTACAGTGCAGAGCAGATACAACAATTTTTTCCACATATTTTTATAATTATGTTGTTATGAATAACTGAAATAATTTGTTTTTTATTGTATAACTCCTAAAAAAATGTTTGTTGGCAATTGCACTTGTATACTCTAATTTAAACTTCATTTTGATGGTATAGTTTTTCAGGAACATGTTATGAACTGTGAACCACGCTTGGTGTAGGAGAATTTATTCTACTATTAAATACATATTTCATATAATATGAGACAAAAATCAAGCCAGAAGAGTTAGGAGATGAAATCACAGAATAGAAAGGCATACAGAATTGGAAAAGGTGTACAGTAGCGGTTCCTTTGATGTGGGCGTGCCCAATCTCTGTTTGGCTATGCAAGGCCCTGGAACGGGCATTGTGTCTGATTGGCTACCGCGTGCTGCGAAAAAATACCCTATTATTTGGCATGTTGCTGGCACGTGACGCCATTTTGCTGGAGTATGCAGCTAGAACTCGCAGAGTAAGTGGCTGTTTCATTTCTTTATGCTTAAGTTATCTGTGCCAGCAACACAGACTAAAGACGAGGTGGACTAATGTTCATCTACTGCGCACGTACTTAACGTTGGCCTGAGTATTTCCCTAAAGGCCGTGGTATAATCTAAATAGCAACAATCATACCAATAACAGTAAGAGTATAATAACATCTGTGCAACATGGCTTGCTACAACAACCCATTACAATATCCATAATCATTATCAGTGCATAGCTACATAGCAAAGGTGCAAACTTTTAACTTTCTTGTGCAAGTTCCAATACGTAGTCAACCAGAATCCTCTATTGTTACTACGTACGTCAAATTTACTTTCATTACCGTACGTTTCAGGCCAAGGCAAACATTATCTTATTAATGTTTCTTGTGCATGTTCATTTTTTTTTGGCACTTCGTTAACAAAAAATGACCTGTGAAAATAAAAGGACTGCAACAGTTTCCAAAATATTTCTGTATTCATCACGATTGTTTAAAGATTATTCGCAATAAAGTGAGCATTTTTTAAATAAGCCTCTACGAAATCCACTTTCCATAAAGACATACGTGCTACAGTACATCCTGGCTTGTTTGCTTTCATTTAAGTTGGCTACGAAATATACTCCATGCACGGTTACTTCCAACTTTTCTGAAGTCCTGCTAAAGTTCTACTTCCAGGATATCCCTCCGTCCCATGCAATCAAAGCTTAACGTTTAGAAAATTTCACCAAAGGGACAACGCACCGCATTCGTGCACACTCAGTGTAATAACATATTGCATAAGAAATATTTCTAATCAGGCATTACCAACACACGTATAATCTCTCTGTTTCCATTTGTATCAATTATAAATGAAACATTATATATTTATTAGTAAAATTTTCATTTAACCAACAATGAGTTACTTTTATGTTAATAGAAGTATAAAACGCTTGTGATACGTGGCAAATTTAGGAAACAGCCCAACGTTTCATGCATGGTATGAATTTTCAAAGGTTTGATTTAAAAAGTGTGAAGAAACAGCGAATAGACTATAGTAAAAATTATTATTCCAAGACTTTGTTAACGTTGAATGGCGAGTGTAATGTTTAAATCTATGACTACTAATGTCAATGTTTATTTTATACACACTAGAGTACGGATCTATGTATTGTCAGTAACAACATATTTACGTTCCTAACAATACCATAGCAAAGTTAATTTTACATGTGGCAGAAGGATATAAAATTATAATAAATGATTACCCTAAGAAGGGATTTCGAAACTGCTCAATTAGTTGGGGACAGACTATACTAAAGAGATGTCTACATACGAAACAAGAGAGAAAACTAATTAATACCTGTAAAAAGCTGGCCAATTTACAAGAGGATAAATTCAAATAACTACTTGAAAAATTCCCATTTGTAAGTGAAATCCTATTGGCCGAAAAACGAAAACTTCAATTGAAACGCATTTTTTTATATTATGGCGATGTTTATTGATATGATTACAATAATAGTTATTACGATAGCAATACGGCCGTAAAAGAACATGCTTAAACAGTGATGTGCCTATTGTTTACTTTTACGTTCGGTTTTATAATTTACCCACGCTTATACCAAAAGAAATGTTCTATATTAAAATATCAACACCAAGAAGGACGGAACTGAAAGACCCCGCATTGGGAGAATGTGTAGAGCAGAGTATGACAATTATGTGGTTAGCTGTAAAGCGGAGTGGCGCAACACATGCGCCAATGTCGACCCTGATAAGCGTGTGCACAGACGGAGTTAGCACGCCGCGTCGAAGAACACCACAACCATACGAACAGGTTTTCACCTTCAACCGCGGGATAATCGTGGCCTATCGGGATTGTGGATTAACCTGAAGCGGAGCTGGTTCTCACGTTGGAAGAAATTCAACTACAGTGAAGCGGATACAGGGTCAGTGGGACAAGGAGGGACGGGCTGAGCGACGTGCACTAAGCCAATGGCCCCGTCCCACCAACGAGCACAAGGGTAGACGTTAGGTGCACATGGCGATTAAGGACAGTACAGCGACATCAAACACCCTCGCTCAGGAGTTCAGGCACGTGGTACATCAATCTGTGTCCGCACACTAAGCTCGTCGCCGTCTGTACCATCAGGGCAATTGTCCAGGCGTCCACTACTACATCTGCCACTGACTGCTCACCACACACGCCTGAGGCTGCAATGGGGCGTGGAAGGTCCGGCCCGGATGAACGAATGACATGCGGTCGTCTTCTCCCGACGAATCCTGCTTCCGCTTGCAGCACCATGATGGTAGCGTCTGTGTCCGGCACCACCGTGGTGCACACCTGACCGAGTCCTGCATTATGCACCATCATTCCGGCCAATCACCTGGAGTTAATGGAATGGGGTGCCATCAGATTCTAGTCCCACTCGTGCCTAGTCCGCATCAGTACACTTACCAGTAACATCCCGGAGGTATTGGAGCCTTTTTGTTGCCCTACATCTTCAGGGCCAGCCTAGGGCTCTGTACCAACAGGACAACGCGCGACCGTATGTGGCACACATCGTCCGACGGTTTCTGGATGAAGACAATGTCACGCTGTTTTATTGGCCTACGCGTTCACCGGATCTCTAGCTCATCGAAAACTTGTGGTCCATGGTAATACGACGACTGATCTGCCACAGGACACTCGTGGCCACAACGGATGAACTTTGAACACCCATCGAAGCAGCATGGACATCCAAGGTCTCTTCCTCTCAATGCAGCATCGTGTAGCAGCGGTTACTTATTGCCGCCTGTGGTGGGGCCACATTGCACTGATTTTCCCATGTTATGTACGTCATGCAGAGCTGAAAGTGTAATCATGTCACCAGTGTATTATGGGTATTCTGCCCAATAAATCTGGCTGTGATAGCTCATGTCCTTTTTGGTATTGCAATTTTAATGGCCTGCCGTGTAAAGGTTTCTATGTGATATTGTGTGTAAAAATATTATGTTTAATTGCATAACAACCAGGTCAGAAGTGGTGCACTTATATCTGATAGCACTTGTTAATGCAAATATTATGCTAACATTTGCCGAAGTCATGTGGTTTTGGCATGTGTAATGGAAACCAGCCGTTCGGTGTGACGAAACAGAGATATTTATTAACACATCATGCATGAGAACTTTACCCCATGTTCTCTCTACAGTCAGCAGTATCGGAAGGTGACCAATATTTCAACATCGCGAATCGTATTTAACCTTGTTTCGGAGCGGGCCACCAAACTCGTTTTGTTACGAATTAGTCTTTAAGTCAATTCATGCCTGAAAGGAGCTATGGGCGTAGCTAAATAATGAGTCATAAATAGGTAGAGCGCAATAGTATAAGATGGGATTTATTGAACATAAGGATTATAAATAACTATTTGCGTGACTATTGATCGGGGAAGCTTAAATGGAACACCAAGATATTAATTATTTACAATAAGTTTTATTACCGCTCACCACTTCTATTACAATCTAATTGATAAGTCTCCACCTTGTTCATGTTGCCGGAGGCTAACTCTAGGAGGCGAAACGACGGCCGAACACACCCATCTCCACGTCTTCTTGGTTCGCTGCCCCGATGACAAAAGCCGCCGCTCCCAATGTTACGCCGGACTATATCGGGTGCGTTAATATTTTCGGCCCCGTTTACTGGCCAGTGGAGGGGGTGTCTGCAACTGCCTTTCGCAAGGAGTTACTGCAATTTAAACTCGTGCCCTGGTTCGATGTTTGAAGGTGTGATCAGGAAGGGCCATCCAGTTAAGGCCTGATTACTTCATAACATATCCCCCAATGTTGACTAGCGAGATGCCGTCATCTCGTCCTAGAATTCGTGGGGGTAGTAGAATATAATTTTGAATTTGCGTGGTTCATCGTCTGGCAGTAGGAATATGGATCGGGGTGAAGTCCTCTTCGCTATGGTAGGAAAATGTTTTAAAAGTGATTATAGTAGACGGAGAAGCTGGGTATAATGAACTACCAACTGCTGCTGTCTTGCAGTTCTGTCAAGGGTGGGCCGTACAAACGCTTTGAAGTGTGTTTTCAGTGGCCGTGCCAGCCTTGAACTTCAGTTCCGCTGGGTGTGCAAATTGTCTTCCACGCGAGCGAGGCAGACGCCCCGCGGGCGGTTCGCGAACGCGACAGCCTTTCTTGAGGATGCGAGTCCCTAAGTAATACGTTGCGTGGATCTTTTGATACATTAATTATTGAAAATAATGAAACAGCAATGCAATGTAAAACATTGGTAAAATATAGTGAAAAAGAATAATTTAAACTGTAAAGAATTTTAATTATTAAAATTAACTGCTCTCCCCGTTACAATAATTATCGTGGTTTGTTTGTACAGAAAATGCACTTACTGAAAATAAATACATGTTAGAACGCTGACAAAAATATTGATGTGATAGGAGAATGTTACATACTAGAATGGTACGTGACGTCTCGGTGGTAGGCTACTGACGAGATGGTATCAAAACGTAGAATATCATTTAATTAATAATTTCAACATTCATACTTTTCAAAAAGAATAGAAATGTTGCAGCTGCTTTTCTACTACGTTTCAATACTTAAAAGGGAAATGGAAAGGATATACAAAGTAACATATACATACACAAGTATTTAAATATAGCAAAAAAAATGTTCAAATAAATTTTACTTATTTTACAAGAAACATGTGTCAATAACAAATATATATTGAAAGCGTTAAATTGTACAAATAGTTGGTTTTCTATAAAAAAAATTAAATTCTTAAATTACAGTGATAAGAATGTCATTACTTTTTTCTTAAAGACTATAATTTTTTTATGACGTCAATTAAATAAACTATTACAAATGAGACGTCTCTATTGTATGATGGCAACTCTTACAATGAATGTATTAACTTATTCTTAGAAGTTGTTAGTTGAGTATGTACGTTTTCAAAATTAAATTTTTTTTTCTAGTTGCAAACATTGGAATTTGACTTTTTTTAACTTCCAAATTCTTTTGAATCGCAAAACTGGTTTGATTTTTTTATTATACATTATAATTCACAAACCTTTGATTATGGAGGCCTCCTGTTAGCAATCGTTAATTTTTAATTTTTTGTTATGCAATCGTAAACTTTTAAAGTAAAGTTTGTTATGTAAGTGTTAGTGTTAGCTGCAGGGTGTGGTATGAGTGGTGTATGTAAAATATGTTAACCGCTGGTTCCATGTGTTTAGTCAATTCCTTGCTATGAAATGTAATCAGGCCTTAGCTGGGCAGCCTGTCTAATCACGCCTTCAAACATTAATCCAGGACACGAACCATGATTGCCGGAATGCTTCGTGAAAGATAAAAGGAGAACCCCCCTCCACCGGTCAGTAAACGGGTTCGAAAACTTAACACCACGCGTCCGATGTATGGTCTGTTCACGATAAAGTGAGCACTTTTGAGGCCAAAGTTACTTTTTCCTTCCAACCATACTTTGTATTTTATGTGTGTATATTCCACAGCACTCGAAAGTTAACGCCTAAGGCTAAAATAAAATATATTTACTGACTATTATTCTAAATGAGAAGGCTTTCAAAAGTGCTAACTTTACCGTGAACAGCTCATAGGACTGCGTAACCCTATGAACGGTGTGTCCGCCGAACCCTCATATGCCACCGAATGGCTTTTAGTGTTGTGAGACTGGAAGCCGAAACCCCCATTACTCACTAGGTTTTTGTGAAGCAAAAGCACCCTGACACTTTCTCAAATCATTGGGTCGGCGGCAGGGGCAGTGTATATGTGGGGCTCTGGGCACCGGGCCCTTATTTAGGCGAGTTATTTGGTGTTGCCTATTTTAAGCAAAATTACGTTTTCGTGTGTTCGGCGGGGAGTGAAGCTCCCCTCCAGCCACCCGGCTGTAGTGAATGTTGTGTCGTAATGTATGTCTAGCATGTTGAAATGTTGTTTGCAAGTGTGCTAATTAATTTCGCATGTAGTGTGTCGGTCAGTCCTTAGTCTCCCGAGGTGTCCTATACAGGTCTCCCTCGGGGTACGTTTCATCGTTTCAGCGTTTGTAACATTGGAGTAATAAAACCCTTATAAATAAATTAGAGTTGGAGGGGCCCCAAGCACCAGTCTCTGAACCCAGTAACAGTAGGGCCCCCCTTTCCCAAGTCGTCTTCCTCCCGACCTGCAACAAACTATCAGGTCGGTGCGTTATTATAGCTTATTAGTTTAAAATTGAATAAAAATAAAAAATATATATATTATATATAATTGTATAACATGTTTTTTTTGTTTTATTATTTTATGTTTTTTTTTTCATTACGAATGTATTTATTATATAATTCATTTTAATTAGTTAACCCCCCGACCCCTACCTCGACTGGCATGTGTGTCACTCGACCTGGAAAACGTGTGGTGGTTGGGGCTATTTCCCACCTGAATTTTGTGTGTGTCCCACTCGGGTTTAAGTTCTGCACATGCGTGGTTGCGACATTCAGTTGTTAACTGAATTATCATTGGCTGAAGAAACATTTTTTTTTTATTCTGGACACTTTGGTGTTCGTTTCTGCCAAGAATTATAATCGACGAAGGGTGGATCAGGCAGGTCAGGAGGGTGTNATATAATTGTATAACATGTTTTTTTTGTTTTATTATTTTATGTGTTTTTTTTTCATTACGAATGTATTTATTATATAATTCATTTTAATTAGTTAACCCCCCGACCCCTACCTCGACTGGCATGTGTGCCACTCGACCTGGAAAACGTGTGGTGGTTGGGGCTATTTCCCACCTGAATTTTGTGTGTGTCCCACTCGGGTTTAAGTTCTGCACATGCGTGGTTGCGACATTCAGTTGTTAACTGAATTATCATTGGCTGAAGAAACATTTTTTTTTCTTCTGGACACTTTGGTGTTCGTTTCTGCCAAGAATTATAATCGACGAAGGGTGGATCAGGCAGGTCAGGAGGGTGTGTGTGGGAGAGTCCTCTATCAGCTTCTCCGTTTCGCGTAGGCAGGCAGAGAGATGGCCCCTGTCTTGATGATAAGTCAAGTCAGGTGTTCTCGCCTTTGGCCCTTCAGGCAACAAATAAATGTTAATATATTAATTTCGGTACTTTGCAATGTGTTTATATTTATGTGTGTTTTGTGATTTTTGCAGGTTTGTGCCTTTTGTGGCTTTGAGTGCCAAAGGTTGTAGTTACATTTTTGAGAATTTTTAAATGACAGTAGTTAACGCAGGAGTAACATTTTTACGTCGTTTTTCCTTTTTGGGCTAATAAAACATTATCTGGCTTGTAAAAACCTCACGTTTCTAGTGTTTATTTTTTTTACGTTTTTGGTAACAAATAACAAATGGTTACAAATACACTGAAGAGCCAAAAAAAAATGGTACACCTGCCTAATATCGTATAGGGCACGCAGAAGTGCCACAAGACGACGTGGTATGGACTCAACTATAAGCTGAAGGTATGCAGGAGGCAATTCACACCATGAATCCTGCAGGGCAGTCCACAAATCCAATCTGCACCAATTTGAGAAAAGGTTGCACGTCTGTCACGTTTAATGATTCTCGTCAGTCATCGTTTGTCCCGTTCTTTCACGAACTTTTTCCAGCCGCAGCGATGTTGAAGATGTGATGTTTTACCGGATTCCTGATATTCACGGTATACTCGTGAAATGGTCGTACGCAAACATCCAAATGTTATCACTAACTCGGAGATGCTATGTCCCAACTCTCGTACGCCGACTATAAAACCACGTTAAAACTCACTTAAATCTTGATAACCTACCATTGAAGCAGCAATAACCGATCTAGCTGCCGACCGCATCTCGTTACTCTGATTGGTTACATACCTCTGTTATTTGCATACGCTCGCCTATGCCAGTTTTTTTCGCTCTTTAGTATAGAATGGTTGCTTTGGGGTGTAACCAAAACGCGAAATCGTCCGTGGCGACTAATACTTCGTAATAACTGGTACCAAACAGCTACAGTTTTGGTATCTGGTCGGGTCGTACACGAGGAATTATCTCTTTTGGCACGTTAAAAATGTTAGTCAGAAAGGTACTAATTAAAAATGAATGTGTGTATATTTTACTATCAGATGTATCTGAAGACGTGTATTGAAAATGTGTACGTTTTGTAGCTATATATTGTATGTGGAATATTTTTTTCTGAAATATTGCATGTATGTATTTTTTTAAANGCGAAAACCCGGAAGTGACCCGGCCGGGGATTGAACCCGGTTCGCCTTCGTGCGATGCGACAGGCTATCCGCTCGGCCACCGCGGCCCCTTTGAGGGAAGAGGTGATACAAATTTTTCTAGGACTACGTGTTAGCCTCGGGATCATTTGAATACACCTCTCAACCTTAAAACACTCATATAATAAACCTTGACGAGGAAACAAGAATAATAATATTTAGCGTTAGCGCTACTGAAGTAACAAATTCTATATCGCCGATTAAGCATTGACTGAGGCCAGACTACGTTGGTTTGAACGGCCAACATTTTGAAAAATTGGCGAATACCAACAATCAATTTTTTTTTCTATCCGATATATGCTGTATTCTTTGTCTACATTAAGTTGTTTAAAAGTTGTATTTGCAAACGTTTGTGGAACTCCGGTCTACTGCTTCTCTGTTCCCCTCTGTATCAATATTTTTAGAGCTCTTGCGTGTGTGTAGGTATGTATACATGTGTACGTGCTAATGGAGGAACGATATCGTGAGCGAAATTACGCTGCAAATACATTTCCCTTTGCGCGTCGCCCCCTTTCCATAACTTGCCCCCTCCCCCAGCCCAAACAGCCCCTGGGGCCCGACCACCAGCGCCTATGGTAACGAGCTAATAACCTGTCTGTGGAGAGGGAATAGGTATGAAGCTGCCTNTTGGGCGGCTCTCAACAGCAAGGTCTTGAGAGCCGATGAGGGTTATTGAGGTATGGAGCAGCGCCGGAATGAAAGTGCGGGGGAAACGGAAGATCCCTGAGAAAACCCGCAGACCAGCGGCATCGTCTGGCACGATTCCCACACGCGAAAACCCGGAAGTGACCCGGCCGGGGATTGAACCCGGTTCGCCTTCGTGCGATGCGACAGGCTATCCGCTCGGCCACCGCGGCCCCTTTGAGGGAAGAGGTGATACAAATTTTTCTAGGACTACGTGTTAGCCTCGGGATCATTTGAATACACCTCTCAACCTTAAAACACTCATATAATAAACCTTGACGAGGAAACAAGAATAATAATATTTAGCGTTAGCGCTACTGAAGTAACAAATTCTATATCGCCGATTAAGCATTGACTGAGGCCAGACTACGTTGGTTTGAACGGCCAACATTTTGAAAAATTGGCGAATACCAACAANCGATTAAGCATTGACTGAGGCCAGACTACGTTGGTTTGAACGGCCAACATTTTGAAAAATTGGCGAATACCAACAACCAATTTTTTTTCTATCCGACATATGCTGTATTCTTTGTCTACATTAAGTTGTTTAAAAGTTGTATTTGCAAACGTTTGTGGAACTCCGGTCTACTGCTTCTCTGTTCCCCTCTGTATCAATATTTTTAGAGCTCTTGTGTGTGTGTAGGTATGTATACATGTGTACGTGCTAATGGAGGAACGATATCGTGAGCGAAATTACGCTGCAAATACATTTCCCTTTGCGCGTCGCCCCCTTTCCATAACTTGCCCCCTCCCCCAGCCCAAACAGCCCCAGGGGCCCGACCACCAGCGCCTATGGTAACGAGCTAATAACCTGTCTGTGGAGAGGGAATAGGTATGAAGCTGCCTNTGGGGCCCGACCACCAGCGCCTATGGTAACGAGCTAATAACCTGTCTGTGGAGAGGGAATAGGTATGAAGCTGCCTGCCTTCCTCTACGTCACACGCACGCAGGGGGAAAGCACATTGCGACGGCAAAGTTTTCATCGGAGTGCCTCGCGTGCCCAGGCGCGTCTATTCAAGGTAAAAATCACCAACGGATCTCGACAAGATCGATGACGCATTTCGTTGTATTTTTTNCCCAGGCGCGTCTATTCAAGGTAAAAATCACCAACGGATCTCGACAAGATCGATGACGCATTTCGTTGTATTTTTTTGTTGACTGTGCATTATATATTTAACACTTAGAACACTATGCCCGAGAGTAATTCGGGCAGCCCTAAAAAAGAAGATTTATTTTCCATTGGGGCAGTGGTGGTGTAGTGGTCAGACTACTCGCCTCCCACTAAGGCGAACTGGGTTCATTTCCCGGCGGGATGACTCCCGGTTTTTCTTCATGTGAGAATCGTGCCGGGCGGTGTCGCTGGTTGGGGGTTTTCTCGGGGATCTCCCATTTCCCCGTCCTTGCATTCCGGCGCTGCTCCATACTCACCTCGCTTCACCCTCATCGGCTCTCAAGACCTCGATGTTAAGAGCCGCCCAAATCTCTTCACTCCACTCCTCTACCACAGAAAACGAAATTCGGATGGATATAGTTTCATTATTTCGTTAATTATTGCCAAGACCTTAACATTTTGGACATACTTTCATTTATCAGTTAATATTTTGCAATAAAAACACTTTTTGGTGTGCACTGTACTTGTGTTAAGCTTTTTTCTTGCAGCCAGTGAACAACGTGCTGCATGCTCGATGATACTGTCGTTAACCATCAATGACAAAGGTGTGTAAAAAACTCCGTGAATCAGATCTACGGATACTTGTGCCTAGCTGTGTACAGTACTACTTATAAATATAATTCGCGTGCAACATGGCCGTTATTGTGGACACGAGGATTGAATGGGTTAAAAGAACTTAACGGCACATCACCACTAATCAACGTGAAAAATAATAATGATATTTTTATAACAGCCCCAAACAAACAATGTAGATTTTATTACCCGTTACATGTGAAAGGATAATTCATAGGGAGACTCTCAATTCGACAGNCCCGTTACATGTGAAAGGATAATTCATAGGGAGACTCTCAATTCGACACTCCATTGACTGAGAGCCAGCCAGTGATAAGTTTAATTCGGTGAAGTAAGCGTGTCAAATGTGGTGCGAACTAATAGTAGGTGGTAAGTGGGAAAGCAGAGACCAAAATAAATGTCGTTCTTGTAAAGTGGGTACACTGTAAGTGGCACAGTTCTGCCTTGTCTTGAATGCCGGAACATGTGTTCATAGTGCTTGGTGGTTAACACTTTTAGACCCAAGATAATTTCTGGTTTCAAGTAATACAAATCAGAAAATGATTTCATACGTCCTGTGCTTAAGTCGACAAAGCACTTGTTTCGTCATTACAGCNGAAGTAATACAAATCAGAAAATGATTTCATACGTCCTGTGCTTAAGTCGACAAAGCACTTGTTTCGTCATTACAGCCAATTAGCGGTAGGTTTTGTTTTCGGCTATAGTAAAAGAACCATTCAAAAACTAGTACAAGGTTTATTTTACTCACGCTGGAAGCTCAAGGCTTTTAGTGTGGCAACCAAAATATTTTGCCGTCACGGCGCACTGATGTCGCCTGTGTACCGGGTTTTTCTGTTTTGGATGTAATTAAATGGAATAATTACAAATTTCTCAAAATAAAAATAATTCTGTAAAATGTTTCTAGTTGTATTGTGTTACAAATCTACCTACTTAAATAATGCGCTTTGTTTCTTCGCACTGTTATGCAGTACCTTCGTGTCGTCAAATTGAGCACCCATAGGAACTCTCGTTACAACACAAGGATGGCACATAAATGGAAGGTGTGGGTAGAGTAGTGTTAATCACTGGAAGCATAAATTTTGGGCGTGCTCCTAGTTTACTTATTACAAAAAAGAGGTGTGTTTGTATGTATACAGAATGTACCAGTACAGTGGTTACAAACTTTCAGGAGAGATAGAATACACCTAGACGATCGGAAATCACANGTATACAGAATGTACCAGTACAGTGGTTACAAACTTTCAGGAGAGATAGAATACACCTAGACGATCGGAAATCACATAGCAATGTATGGTCGGAAACGCTTTCCTGGTGCGGAAGTGACGACACAAAACACACGAAAAGACGGACACGAACACGAACCTTGATTTATTCTTCTGGGGTTACGTCAAGGCACTGGTGTACGAAAATCCCGTTAACAGTGTTGAGGAACTTGTTGGATATCGCGTAGATGGCAGCATCGTGGCAGCTGCTGGGGAAGTCCGGGACACGCCCGGTATTTTCGCCAACGTCAGATCTTAATTGCACCGGAGATGTGAGACCTGCATCACGGCCCGGGGTCATCATTTCGAACCCTTCTTTGATTTTTGCTGTACCAGAGAAAATAAACATGTTTTCTCACCTTGTTGGTGTCATTCCTTTCTTGTGCTTTGTGTCGTCACTACCGCGCCAGGAAAGCGTTTCCGACCATGCATTGCTATGTGATTTCCGNCACCGGAGATGTGAGACCTGCATCACGGCCCGGGGTCATCATTTCGAACCCAGAGAAAATAAACATGTTTTCTCACCTTGTTGGTGTCCTTCCTTTCTTGTGTTTTGTGTCGTCACTACCGCGCCAGGAAAGCGTTTCCGACCATGCATTGCTATGTGATTTCCGATCGTCTAGGTGTACTCTATCTCTCCTGAAAGTTTGTAACGGCTGTACTGATACACCCTGTATATAAGGTACACTTAGGTGTAGTTGAAATCCTTTTTTTTTTTATAAACACAACATTACAGTTATAAAATTATATTAACCATGGGTGATAATTCATTAAATAAAGAATACAATAGTACATTTTTTATAACAAAGATTATATAATTTATTCTATCCTGCCATAACAAAAANTGCTTTTTTTTTTTTATAAACACAACATTACAGTTATAAAATGATATTAACCATGGGTGATAATCCATTAAATAAAGAATACAATAGTACATTTTTTATAACAAAGATTATATAATTTATTCTATCCTGCCATAACAAAAAAATGTACGTATATTTTAAAGATTTTTTATGGTGAGTATTGAACAAGTTATAATCTCGTTTTGTTAAATTATTAAATTATAATATGGCCGTGACTACATCAACGGGTACCCGCAATCACTTCATTTGAAATTATTCCTCACAGAAATTGTTTTTTATACGCCATTATGTTTTTAATTAAGTTTAAACAAAATAAATTTTGTATTTGAACAGTTCCAATAAATTATTGAACAACAAGACAGAAAGTTCGAAGCACTCCCGAGCACATGCAGCAAGCATAAATATTTTACCGGTTACTTGTTTGGTCGAACATGCATCGCAGACGTTGCTGCGGTGCTGGCCAAAGAAGTGGAAACATGGTCCAAAACGACCACGCCACGACTTGGCATGTGGCTCACCTCCCAACAAGGATGAAAATGTTGATCACGAGGTTAAATAAAAATCTGAAAAAATACTTTAAAAAAACGATTGTAAACACCAAATACGAACACTTCTGAATAAAAGAAAATATCCGCAAACAAACTTACCCAAAACGGCGGATAAATCACTTTTTCCAATTTCTTGGTGCCTAAGTTCTTACCGGCGCAAGCATCACCTGTGCTAATAAACAAAGCAATAACTTTTTACGCCTATGTGTAATTACGACTACAGTTTCACCAAGAATAAATAAATTGAGCAGACTACATGCTGTATGGCGAGAATGCGAAGACTTATATATACCAAGGTATGCTCCGTACTTCATGGTCTCGTGCGACTAATCGATACATAACTCGAAAGTCGAGGAAGATATATAATAATTCACAAATTACGTTTTTCATTTTGCTAACTACAATAAAGAATTTAGACAATATTTTGTACGTAAATAATTAATAAACATTTATAAAATTGTTTTCTTTTTAAAACAGCCCGTGTAGAAGAAAATAACAGGTAAATATTTAAACATTACACAACTTTCAGATAATGAAGTTTGTTTTACAACTTCAAATTGAATAAACTAAAATATTAAGCATTACTGGTGCACGTTCTAAAAGAAAAAAAAATATTTGGCTAAATATAAATGAAAAAAGAAAATTATTAATGGAATTACAACTACAAGAAACAAGTGCCAACACAACTTGCACAGCACTTGAGTTGAAGTATGACGAAATAAGTCCACATAGCGCTTCATATTCTGTTGTAAAACTGGATTTATCAAAACGTTGACTTACATAACTGGTTTAATAGGCAACTAAAAAAAAACAGTGAAAATAATTAAAAATAGCAGTTTAGGGCTTTCCTGCGCAGTTTCCTTAAGAGAAAGGAGAAAAGTTCTAAAATTTTCTATGACAGCTATATTTCTTATTCGAGTCGTTTTTCCCACTGAAATAAGCTTGTTTATGAACGCTCAGTGATTATCCCGGTTTTTATTTTTGCTGTTTACTCTTGTAAACGCCATTGGAATGAGTGGACAAAATAAAGGTAACACTTTATTACAATTCAGGTAAAACAAACTTTTACACACAAATGAATACACTCATTTACAAAAAGAAATTGATTACCCTGAACGAATCACGCGAGTACAACGAAGGTTGCCACAAGGAAGTTCCAGGAAATTCTGCGACCGAGGGTCAGTTACTCGAGCTGTGGCAGGACCTTCCTCAGGAGAACGTCCTACGTCTGTATGCCTCCATGCCCGACCTTATCACCGCCTGTCTCCATGCTACGGGTGGTACAGCACCATACTGAATACATCCTGCCACTGTTGGTCCCCTGCAATACATTCTTGGTGTCGTACAATATTTTGATGTTTTCTGTATACATATTACCATGTCCTGTTCCCACTTAAGTGCCCCTGCGATAGCACCTTCAGGGTTTTTTTTTTTGCAAATGAGTGTAATTTTTTTTTATATTCCACCAGTTTAAAAGTGATATCTTTGGAACACCAACGCACCTTGCACCGGAAATTTTTCCTATGCTAAACTCTTCCCTAAGAATTCTCGTTCTGTTCCTTACCTGAGGTTAACCTTAACTAGGACAACAGCAAGGCTTACGATTCAGTCACTCACAAGGGAGATCACTGCGCCACAAAGTAGTTAAGTAGAGATAGGCGAAATGGCGAGGCCGTTCATTTGAGTGGGCGTACTTATACTTCGATTGGCTGAAAGAGGCTCTTAAAACGAGCCTTGCATCTGACTGGCTACTGCGTGCTGCGGAAGGTTCCGTATTGGCTGGACTGCCGACTGCTAAATGTGCTTTCAGGCGCTGATTGGCGAACGTCGTTCCAACATGTTGTGCTGGCCTGTGACGCCATTTTTTCTGGCACGTGCGTGTGGAGTTCGCGGAATAAGATAATGTTCCACCTCTGTATTATTATGTACTCTGTGCTCGTACACATGTTAAACTGCTCATTATGAAGGCTCTGAGCAATGGGAAATGGACGGCATCTTGGGTGTACACAGAATACAGAACTATCGAGTATAGCCTAGCAGCTGAATGAAGTCCCAAAATTTCTGGGTCTCTGGCGACACCTTACACAACCTTAAAAAGCACATGGATTAAGTTACGTGTATGAAAGACTCCAAAAGACATATTTCTTTGAGATATTTTTTCGCTTGGCCCACAAGTACATTTCGACAAGTCCACAGCACGACTCCAAATTTTGTTTAGAGTAGAAAGACCGTGTTAGGTGAGGTAGTAAGCAATGAACAAATGACATCCGCTCGAGTGTACACACACGGTTGCGAAATCCTGCATGAAGCTCATTTTGAATTTTTTCCTCCCTGCCACATTCCTCGGCGATAACTAACTTTGTGTTCTGTTTATGTAGCTGCTAATTAACCGCCACGAAACCTTTGAAGATGGGAGATCTTAAATGTGTGTCTGCCGAGAAATCGTGCATTACTCTCTCCTACGTGCTTTTGTCTTGGCGTTTCCGAAATCATTAATCCGCCGTAATTGCTGCGATAACCCGTCTTCCAGGAATTACCCCACCCCCTCCCCCTTCCACGATTTCCAATTTACGCTAGTTTTCTTGCGTTTTCTGCGGTTTCCCTGTGAAATTACAATCGTCGTTTGCATCTGCACGTCTCGTATGTGGAGTCAAAGCGGNTGCTAATTAACCGCCACGAAACCTTTGAAGATGGGAGATCTTAAATGTGTGTCTGCCGAGAAATCGTGCATTACTCCCTCCTACGTGCTTTTGTCTTGGCGTTTCCGAAATCATTAATCCGCCGTAATTGCTGCGATAACCCGTCTTCCAGGAATTACCCCACCCCCTCCCCCTTCCACGATTTCCAATTTACGCTAGTTTTCTCGCGTTTTCTGCGGTTTCCCTGTGAAATTACAATCGTCGTTTGCATCTGCACGTCTCGTATGTGGAGTCAAAGCGGNCGCGTTTTCTGCGGTTTCCCTGTGAAATTACAATCGTCGTTTGCATCTGCACGTCTCGTATGTGGAGTCAAAGCGGATGCTACTCCTAAATCGGATGGATGAAGTGATTTCCAATTTTCGCTACACGGTGAACTGGTTCACTTGATTTGTCGAGTCGCTAATTAGCAGGAAATGCGGAATTCACTCTAGGTTTGCACAACTTCACGGACTGCAATTTATGTGCATGTGATTGTACATCGTACTTTGATCGTACTTAACGTTAACTCTGTCAGACCAACTTTAATTCATGGTTACAGGCGTTGCGATTAAATTTTTTGATANTGATCGTACTTAACGTTAACTCTGTCAGACCAACTTTAATTCATGGTTACAGGCGTTGCGATTAAATTTTTTGATACGAGTTGTGCTTAAGACGACACGGCAGTTGTTTCTTGATCAGAACCAGTAAGCTGCCGGTTTTATGTTTTGCTATAAACTGAGAAATAAAATATTGTTGTAGGAGCCACTCGGAATGTTAGAATAGAGATCACCCTCTAGTAGGTTGTAGGCGCCATCGGAGAATTATCGACACGGATAGAAATACTAACAAAATTTTTTGTTGTATTCCTGTCTGTGATTGTATTTTCCACTGTGCGAATGGTTGCACAACACTCAGATATATTAAATATACCANTGTTGTATTCCTGTCTGTGATTGTATTTTCCACTGTGCGAATGGTTGCACAACACTCAGATATATTAAATATACCAAATTAAATACACATCTCCATAAAGGCTACAATGTGAATTTATTTAAAAAATAGAGTAGCTTTAACTTTTTTGTGTAAATAAGTGTAGTAAAATTGGCTTTAAATTGTAGTAATACGAAAATATTCTTGGCTACTAGTTTCCAAGAAATTGTTACGTAAAAGTACAAAAATTTTACCTTCTACGAGAGAATTGCGGTATTTCCTTTTCATAAACAGTCCGATGTCCACTGTTAAAAATACTATCCGTAGGCTATAGAATATTAAGATCGTTACTATTTTAATACTCATACATGTTCACGGTATACATATAACTTCAGTTACGATATTCAAGTTTGCAGAAACGAAGGTTGTCAAGCAAACACGAACAAAGAGATTAAAATATTATGTCATTAGCCTCACTTTCGAAACAGTACGGGTTAACCTGGCATCGCAATAGCCCGAAAAATGTGACGCGATGGGCAAATCGCGACAGAAAATATCGTGTTATCGTGGACAATAGTTTCTTCCCCTCTCCACCAATACTAAAAAATGTATGTGAATATTTTTGTTCCACTGCACGCTAACCTCTAATGTTTACATGTGTGGTCCCCCCCNCCCTCCACTATTGACATTCCATATCTGAAAATATAGTCGCAATTACACATAGGCGTAAAAATGTGTTGCTTTGTTTATTAACACAGGTGATGCTTGCGCCAGTGAGAACTTAGGCACAAAGAAATTGGTAGAATAGACCTATTAACAATCCTGCCGCGCTTGTGACGCGATCAAATTACAAATATTTTCTACTAGCGAACCGACCCGGTTTCGCCCGGGTACGATTTAGTTTAACAGTGATACACTAATAAATAAATTGGGAAAACACAACTCATTTGTGTGAAAACAGAATTATAAAATTATACTATGTTGGCCTAGGTTTTTAACTGATCACGGCAACCCAAAAGGAAGGAAATATTTTTTACCCGATAGCCAAGATGTAGGGTATTGTTTTTGGAGTGTATCTGTGCAACTATCGCGTAGTTACCACATTTCCGCTTTCCAGCGTCGATGTATGAAGATCAAAACGTGAGTTTCATCAAGTTGTAGCTTTAGAAATAAGTGTACCTAGATACTACTTTTTGCGCTTGGCTGAGAGATCTTAATCGATCACCAAAGTTAAGCGACGTTCCCAGCGGCACACATTTGGATGGGTGACCGTTTAGTGGCATAACATCTGAGCGCTTCCGGGCTTCTGAGGNGGCACACATTTGGATGGGTGACCGTTTAGTGGCATAACATCTGAGCGCTTCCGGGCTTCTGAGGGCACGTTAAATATTCGGCCCAGGTTTTTATCGATTGATAGCAATCGTTAAGTCATTTCAGAGGTCATTGGGTGGCCTGATATACTCTGACACCGAAGGAAAAAAATATTTCGGTCACGTTCCCAGCCGTTGCAGAATTATGTTTTGTTGTTATTCCACAGAAATCGTACAATTTTCCGGGATAAAAAGTATCCTGTGTCCTATTCCAAGACCTAAAGTACCTACATACTAAATTTAATCAAAATCCGTTTAGCCGTTATGGAGCTGAGTGGTAACAAACATACACACACAGAGACTTTCGCATTTATTCAATGCTGATTCCTTGGAAATTTATTTTTTCTCGTCGCGCTCATCGCGTTGTGTGTGTCGCGTTATCCTTCAATATCACAATCGGCTTAAGGCAATCTATAATTTAACTTGTCATGACAAGCCTGTCAGCTTGAATCATGCATTTCATGCAAGCTCACAAGTTTGTATCAAGCTATAAACAAGCTAACTATTCTACGTAGGCCAAGTTTGCTGCACGCTTGATTAGCAAAACTTATCGCAAGCTTGCCTTGGCAACCTACAAGCATAATTCAAGCCATCCACAAGCTCGCCATTAGCAAGTATGTGCCAGTCATGATAAATTTGTCTTGAATCAAGCTTGAATCACACATGATATGACAAGATTGCTCGGCAAGGCAAATTCAAGTAAAATGGCAAGCTTGCGTGCTATCCGGGTTGTGATTCAAGCATAAAACCAGTTTACATAAGTAATGCAGTTGGTGAATTAAGGAAAAAAANGCGTGCTATCCGGGTTGTGATTCAAGCATAAAACCAGTTTACATAAGTAATGCAGTTGGTGAATTAAGGAAAAAAACACACGCGCCTTCCTCTAAAATGTCGCAAATTCTCGTACAATAGCGATATACAATTATTAGAGACGATCCTTTCTCGCGGGAAAAGTTGACTGTTAGCCAGGACTTGACAGTTTTCTTTTGATCCCATTCCATTGGACCAGTGATGATTCTGATACTCTAAGGCAGAACCTTCGTGATTGGTCTGCAAAAAATTTCCCGAGTCGAAAACGTTATCATCCAATCATAATAGGATAAAATAGTGTAAAATCCGCACTAACACCGAGGAAGATCCGATTCCGGATGCATTACCACAATCACTTAAATTTTTTGTTAATCTTATTTATTGTAAGTTTTTATGGCATTCTAATGAGAATTTTCAAAAATTACATTTGTCCCTACATTTGCGTAGTGTAGGTTACTGCTCTATGCCGGGTCTAGTTGAAAAAAAAAATTTATTACGTATGCAAATAATTTATGTAAGTAGGAAAAATGAAAAAATGACCGAAGAAAGACATTATATACAATTATTGAAGGTTTGATTAAAGAACAATTAAATTACCCTCAACGTGCCAAAATAAGTATAACGTATGATAATAAAATAATACATAAAAAATTAACCTCAAATACTTTAAAACACTTTCAAAATTGTATTATACAATTTTTGTCACTAACAAATTTTTCACTGCGCAATGTAAGTAAAATTAATTAATAATATACATTCACNGCGTGCTATCCGGGTTGTGATTCAAGCATAAAACCAGTTTACATAAGTAATGCAGTTGGTGAATTAAGGAAAAAAAACACACGCGCCTTCCTCTAAAATGTCGCAAATTCTCGTACAATAGCGATATACAATTATTAGAGACGATCCTTTCTCGCGGGAAAAGTTGGCTGTTAGCCAGGACTTAACGACAGTTTTCTTTCGATCCCATTCCATTGGACCAGTGATGATTCTGATACTCTAAGGCAGAACCTTCGTGATTGGTCTGCAAAAAATTTCCCGAGTCGAAAACGTTATCATCCAATCATAATAGGATAAAATAGTGTAAAATCCGCACTAACACCGAGGAAGATCCGATTCCGGATGCATTACCACAATCACTTAAATTTTTTGTTAATCTTATTTATTGTACGTTTTTATGGCATTCTAATGAGAATTTTCAAAAATTACATTTGTCCCTACATTTTCGTAGTGTAGGTTACTGCTCTATGCCGGGTCTAGTTGAAAAAAAAAATTTATTACGTATGCAAATAATTTATGTAAGTAGGAAAAATGAAAAAATGACCGAAGAAAGACATTATATACAATTAATGAAGGTTTGATTAAAGAACAATTAAATTACCCTCAACGTGCCAAAATAAGTATAACGTATGATAATAAAATAATACATAAAAAATTAACCTCAAATACTTTAAAACACTTTCAAAATTTTATTATACAATTTTTGTCACTAACAAATTTTTCACTGCGCAATGTAAGTAAAATTAATTAATAATATACATTCACAATGAATTACTAATGTAAATGAAATGTTTTTCAATTTTATTATTACATGTACCGATTTTCTGTCGGTTTTAAATATAACCACGTGCTATGTTGTGTACCTTGCGTTTGTATATAACTAGACGATACGCGCATGCGCGTGTGGTCAACCCCTACCACGTTCACTGTCGAATTTCGTTACACTGTGCGTGCGCAACTTCCGTTGTACACTAAACTTTTACCCTCGGCGTGCCAAAAGAAGTATAACTTCAAAAAGGAGCAAATAAAAACTGTGTATATGATAATATTCAGTTACTAAATTCTTGGCCATTTTTCGTTAATTATGAAGCTCCATTTGGAAATAGCTACAGTTCACTCCAGCATTCTGGGTTATTGAATAACAATTGTCACGTAACGAAGAATATCGTAATTTGAAAATTTTCTTTTGTTCCCTGTATGGGGTTTTTAATGTACCTCTAGCGGTCCGACCAGGTATACTCTAATATTACTTGCAATATCTCGTGAAATTTAGTTTAATTATTCAGTACTGTCCAGATTGGCATTCGTATAAACAAAATAATAATGAGCTGTACACTACGACTACAAATATATTCAAATATTGTTATTATCACTCTGTGTGAGTGTGTGTGTGTGTGAGTGCTGCGTGTGTGTGTGCTGCGTGTGTGTGTGTGCGCGAGCGCAATAAAACAAGACTAAGGAAGATTGTTATTATTATTTACAAACTGAATGCTTGTCTCACCACATTGAGTGTTATCCAAAATATGTTAGCTAATTTTTTTTCGCAATTTCCCAATATGTCTCTACCGATGATCGATCGTACGACGTACGATACCCGAACTTCCCGTACATGCACGAGAATTCTCGTACGTTCAACAACAACACGGGAGGGGCGCTGCGTCAATTAACTTCCGACTCGTGAGGTCCAGCGCCCTCGCTGTGAGATTGTTTACTTTTAATCTCCAACTGCGGCTCTCGTTGGTACGCTTGCATAACAAGGCCGTGCGTGGCGAACATGGACCTCGACTGTTCCTGCCTCGTATGCCCATTAACTCTCTCGTTTACGTGCCTTTAGCTGAACATCGGGAGTACCAGAAAAGGGGAGGCAGCTTGAACTATAGGTGTTTCACGGTTACTTCCAACCCTGCTAAAGTTCTAATTTCATGTTATTTCTCCGCTTCGTACAAACAAAACTGAACTAAATATAGAAAATTTTCGCCATGGGGACAACGCACCAGATTCGTGCGCACTCAGTGTAATATAATTTTCCACGGGAACTATTTCTCACTAGGCATTACTGACACGCGTTTTTTTCTCCCTGTTTTTATTCGTATTAATTAGAAATCAACTATTATAATTTATAAATATAATATAAGTAAAAATTGAATTTAACTACAAGTAGGGTAATTTTAAGTTAATAAAAATATAAAACGCTTGTAATATGTGAGATATTTAAGAAAGAACCAATCACGTCATGCACACGGTATTTCTCAAAGGTTTTATATGAACCTGCCATTGCGCCTGAAACGTGGGCAGCCTTAGGCACCCTCATCTAACACAAGATGGCACATACGTGGAAGGTGGGAAAGCGAATTAGAGGGGCGTGCTCATTGTTTACTTATTNAGGTGTTCCACGGTTACTTCCAACCCTGCTAAAGTTCTAATTTCATGTTATTTCTCCGCTTCGTACAAACAAAACTTAACTAAATATAGAAAATTTTCGCCATGGGGACAACGCACCAGATTCGTGCGCACTCAGTGTAATATAATTTTCCACGGGAACTATTTCTGACTAGGCATTACCGACACGCGTTTTTTTCTCCCTGTTTTTATTCGTATTAATTAGAAATCAACTATTATAATTTATAAATATCATATAAGTAAAAATTGAATTTAACTACAAGTAGGGTAATTTTAAGTTAATAAAAATATAAAACGCTTGTAATATGTGACCTATTTAAGAAATAACCAATCACGTCATGTACACGGTGATTTCTCAAAGCCATTGCGCCTGAAACGTGGGCAGCCTTAGGCACCTTCATCTAACACAAGATGGCACATACGTGGAAGGTGGGAAAGCGAATTAGAGGGGCGTGCTCATTGTTTACTTATTACATTAACGCCATGAATAGTCAATAGGTACACTGAGGGTGTAGATCAAAATTTGTCAATCACAAGTAGACGGAAAACACCAAATATATATCACCAGGACAATGGTAAGGATGCAAGTAAAGTTTAAAATATATATATATATATTTTTCTTTTTGACAATTTTACAGCAAGTAAACAAAAACTAGTAAGCAGAACTTGTGTACGTTTCAATTTTTAAAAAAACATATTTGGCGAAATACCAAATAACTAAGAATGAAATTAACAGAATTACATATTGACTTGAAACAAGTTCCAACACAAGTGGCACAGGTTCTATTCAAAAACTGTGAAGAAACTGCGAACCATCTGTAACCACAGGCCCTAGCCTTAGCCTAGACTAGACTGTGTGTGTTCGCGGGTAACAGTGCTTTTTTGAAAACAACTTTTTAAAAATGTCACTGCTCCTACCGCCATGTATTTTAACAGACACGCTGACCGGAATGCGCCCAGTAAGGTTGGTAACGCCGGAGGGGCCTGCTTTCGGACGGATGGAGCCCATTTTAAACAGCCTGTGTGAAACCTCCGACATATAGACAACGCCAACAAATATATTCAGTATTTATACTTGTTTTGTTTGTTGCATTTCCGACACTGTCAATCTGAAATGGGTGTCCTTAGCCTACGTGTAAATATGCTTTTTTTTTTTTTTTTTTTCTAATTATTTATAGAACACGCTGGCGAAGTTTGTCGGTTTCGTCACGGAAAATCCTATATACACACATATGTGTGATATATCACATAATACACTTCCCCAGTAGTAAAATTTGGTTGGGCCAACTTCGCCCAACATTTGGCTCTACCATTTGGCTAACGTTGGCATATTACGTTGGCCCAACGTCAAAATGTCTTTCGGGATTTCGTTGGCCCAACAAAAATTTCCGAGTGTTGGTTGCCAAATGAAATACAATGTTGGCCCAACATAATGTTATAGTTGTAAGCAAAATTTTAAGGATAGTTTTTTCTTTCGGAAAGGCATTCACACAGTCATTGACCATCATATTACTAACATGTTTAGACATTTGTAATGTGTTGAGAAGATCCTACATAATGCTTACCAATAAACAACATTATTCCAACATTTGTTACCAGTGTTTTGAAATAAATTTTACCCATTAACAAAAATTAATAAGACATTATATAAATCCTACTATTTTAAATCACTTTTCACTTAATTTAATTACCTGAAAACTCCCTTGGCGCATGGTGAATTTGAACTTGCACCTTTTAGATAATCAGACTGAGGTGTTATCCACAAAACTACTGTGAATTCTTGCAATAGTTAAATAAATACGTACATATCTTATTTTTGTAGCTCGATATACTGTTATATAATTATTTATATTTTATGTCAGAATTCACTAATCTGGAACTCAATTTAAAACCAGCCAGTATATTTTCAAAGAATCACCAGGCTAAAATACTTGAACCACTAAGCAAATAAAATTATATGTTTCATGTAGAAAAATTAAATAACATCTTACGATGGCATAATATCTGCAAGGCGATGTTGACCCAACATAACAAAAATAACCAATAACAAACTTTTATGTTCACAACATTGTTACGACACATGAGGAACAAAACGCAGTGTAAAGAAATATTACATTTGGTAATTCTTAACATGTTGTGAAAATCAATGTTTTTCTATTTTAAAATATGATTTTGTATTAGTGAATTTATATTGGTTGTACAATGCTGGCCCAACAAAGGTTTATAGTACATACCAAACGCAGAAGGTATGTTTTTCAACAAGTAACCCACACATAACTAACGAAGTAAATTAAATAAAACATGGCTTGTGTGTTAAAAACATAGCTTCTTAACAATAGTACGAAATTTTGTTATTTCATCAGAAATATGGCATTTTCCTTAGTTGGCATAAGTTGGTTACACAATGTTGACCCAACAAAAATTTACACACCAAATACCAACAGTATGTTTTCCGACAAGTAACAAACACATTACCAAGTCAATTTAAAAAATAAACATTGTTTGTGTGCTAAAGACATTACTTTTAAACAATTTTACGATATTATAGTGTATGTGAATTCTAAATATGGCAATAACCTTTGTTGACATAATTTTGGTTACACAATGTTGGCCAAACAAACATTTATATGCCAAATGCTCAAAGTATTCCAGCAAGTAACCAACACATCACCAATGAATTCAATTTGAAACAAAACATGGGTGGTGTTTTAAAACATAGTTTTTTTACAATAATACAAAAATATAGATTTATGTCATCAGAAGTATGATAATTATAATGGTTGGCATAATGTTCGTTTCACAGTGTTGAGCCAACAGAAGTTTACATACCAAATATCGACGGTATGTTTTCCAACAAGTAACTAACACATGACCAACAAAATCAATTTTAAACAAAATATGGATTGTGTGTTAAAAATGTAGCTTTTAAACTAAAATACAAAATCAATTATTTATTTAATCATAAATATGGTAATTACCATCGTTGGCAAAATGTTGGATACACAATGTTGGCCCAACTTAAAAGTTCGTACCAATTATCAGCTGCTGTGTTCCTAACATTGACACAACATATAAACAGCTGATAATATTTTAAAGATAAATATCTCATGTCATGAAGTACTTTCATATTATAGAGATAGCATGAGACTGGCATTGTTTTCATTCAAAAAGGTTGTTCCATACTTTTACATAAAATGTTGGTTGACCAAAGTTGGCCCAACAGAGAAATGCACACCTAGCGTACTTTTACCACCTTGTAACAAACAAAAAAACAACCATTTTCTGTTTTAGTGCCATAATTATCTGGAGGATGCTAAGTAATATGGTAACATTTCCTTGGTAGCAAATTTTCTTTGGCATTTTCCGTTGGGCCAACGTTGTATTAATGTGTGTGCTCCAACCTAACGTATAGCCAACCTTTCCAACCATGTGCCAACGTAGGTTGCTACTGGGTTTATAATAAACATTGTCCTATTGCAGTACTATTCTCTTTCATTTATTATTATAAGTGTATGTGTATATATGTAAACATACATATATGTGTATATAAGCATACATAAATACCTCTATATATATATATATAAAAACTTTCACAGAAGTTGTAATTACTAATTTTATTTTAACATCAACACTTTTCCTTTCAGACCGCTCTGGCGTTCGGCATTGTTTTGCTCTAAACAGCAACGCCCTCCGGCTCCGATCGAAGCAGACGGCAGATCGCTGGGACGGGCCGAGCCGGAGTGTTCTAGTGCGTGGGCTGTCACATGAAAATATGCTTTTTTTATTTTTCCGAAAGGTCCGTTCCGAGTCGATCCGATCCGATCTGAGTTGAACAAGTGCGCACCCTTNCATTTTTTATTTTTCCGAAAGGTCCGTTCCGAGTCGATCCGATCCGATCTGAGTTGAACAAGTGCGCACCCTTCTTTAAACTTACCTGAAAAATTTAAAGTCGTCACACGTTTTTTTTTTTTCAAACTAAAGCGAAACGAGTTACACACTTAGGAAATTTTCTCACAATCGTTGAAGATAAAAAAAGGGTACGTCATATACACTGAAGAGCCAAAAAAACTGGTATAGGCGTGCGTATGCAAATAACAGAGGTATGGAACCAATCAGAGTAACGCGATGCAGTCGGCAGCTAAATCGGTTACTGCTGCTACAATGGCAGGTTATCAAGATTTAAGTGAGTTTGAACGTGGTGTTATAGTCGGCGCACGAGAGATGGGATATAGAATCTCCGATGTAGCGATAAAATTTGGATGTTCGCGTACGACCATTTCACGAGTGTACCGTGAATATCGGGAATCTGGTAAAACATCACATCTTCGACATCGCTGTGGCCAGAAAAAGATCGTGAACGAACGGGACAAATAACGACTGACGAGAATCATTAAACGTGACAGACGTGCAACCCTTTCTCAAGCAGATTGGATTTGTGGACTGCCCTGCAGGATTCATGGTGTGAATTGCCTCCTGCATACCTTCAGACATTAGTCGAGTCCATGCCACGTCGTCTTGCGGCACTTCTGCGTACTCGGGGGGCCATACACGATATTAGGCAGGTGTACCAGTTTTTTTGGCTCTTCAGTGCATATGGGGTGATTAAAAAAAGTTTGANGATATTAGGCAGGTGTACCAGTTTTTTTGGCTCTTCAGTGCATATGGGGTGATTAAAAAAAGTTTGAAGAAACAGCGAATAGAGTATACCTAGCACTTGGTCAGTTTTACAAAATGATAATCTGAGACTGAAACAACATAATACGGTGGGTGCAAGTTTGAGTGAATTTAGAACCTAACCTGCCATTGTAGCAGCAGTAACCGATATAGCTGCCGACCGTATCGCGTTACTCTGATTGGTTCCATACATCTGTTATTTGCATACACACGACTATACCAGTTTTTTGGCTCTTCATTGTATGATGTGTTTAGACATTTCCTAAATATGCCATGTACCACAAGCATTATATAATTACTTATGTTTACATAAAATTATCTTATTTTTTCGTTAAATTAAAGTTTTACCTATAATTAACTTATAAATTATAATACTTAATTTTTAATAAATATTTATAAAAACCGTGAGAAAGAATTTGTGTTGTTAGCGCCTAGTATGAATTAGTTCTCACTCAAAATATTATAACTACTGGATGCGCACGAATTCGATGCGTTGTACTCTGGGTAATTTTCTAGACTTAGTTAAGCTTGGTTTGCAGAAGGCGGAGGAAGATCCTGGAAGTAGAACTTTAGCAGGGCTTCAGAAAAGTGTGAAGTAACCGTGAATAGATTGTACTTCTTCCCCCGCGTGTACCGGCGATATTTAGCGTAGCCACGTTGGTGAGGAGGGTGGGGGGATAAGGTTGGTGTCGCGACCTGGCTCGGAGTTGTCAGGTCTGCCAGGGGTTGGAAGGGGTTAGTTGGGGGGACGTAGCGACGAGGGTGTGGCGGTGGACGGAAGGGATGAAGTGGGACACTCGAGGGGCTGCGGGACGTGTGTGAAAACGTCAGCTGCCCTGGACAAACTGGTGGCAGCCGCTCTCTCGCACCCCCTTTTCCGTGTGTGTGCGCGCGCTTACGTGTGTGAAGGGGGTAGCTCTTGGCCCACTCCACCCCCCACCCTCTGACGTCACGGGTGGCGGAAGCTGGCGAATGAAAGCCACCCCTGTGCGTGCCCCATTTTTAGAGGCCGCTGTGTGAATATCTACTGTCATCCCTCAGATATTCTCCACGGTAAGCGAATTTCCTCCAGAGTACGCAAAGTATGGATAAAATGTTTTTCCCAATTTAAAAAAATAATAATCTATCCACTTNGCGAATTTCCTCCAGAGTACGCAAAGTATGGATAAAATGTTTTTCCCAATTTAAAAAAATAATAATCTATCCACTTCATATAAAAGTTAAATAAACGTATATGTTGGAACTGTGATACATGAGTCGACAAAATATGTATTTTACTAATGAATTTAATCATATAATGAGGAATGAAGATAATATTATCATCAAAATTTTCGTTGTTATGTATTTTTTTTATTATATTTCTCTAAACGTCTATCCTTTTCTAATCAGGTGAAATATTTTATTATTTAACCATCTTNGTATTTTTTTTATTATATTTCTCTAAACGTCTATCCTTTTCTAATCAGGTGAAATATTTTATTATTTAACCATCTTTTCCGAGACATGAACGTAAACGACATTTGATCACATGGAAATATCCTCTAAGGAGCTATGAAAAATCACAAAACTGTGTTAAACATAGTCTACGTAAATTTATGCGCTGTGCCTGTAGAATAACCGTAGTGTTCATAAAACTACCCATAAATCTAAAGGGTTTTGAATGCCCAAAAATTAGTGAAATTTCTTTCAACCTTCAGCTAAATTTAATGTGTATTATGATATGTAAAGTTTTAACCGATTTTAATTTTGGAAAAATTTGCAAAAGCTTACCTTCTGAAGAAATCAACATAATATTGGAGCTTTAGATTCTCCTTTACCTGCAGCAGAAATACGCTTGTTATTTTCCATTAACTGTATGTCTTCAACTGGCGTCAGCTTCATACGTCTAACGCCATATTTCGTGTTAAAATATCTTGACCTTAATATACAGTGAAACGTTTGACCATTCACAGTCTAATTTATAGTTTAACGTACTTATGAACGGTATTGCGATGAACTGTTTTCTGATTCGCGGTTGAGTGGAAACTATACTAAATCACTTATAAAGTGAATTACTGATATTACAGCAACAGCAGCAAAACATTGCCGTGTAAACGTCGCTACACGTCGCGCACGTAAACAAAATAGTGCTGAAAATCCTTTATAAACACACTTTCACCACGAAGAGCTATTTTCCGCGTCTGAGGCTAAGAAGAATGGGGGCGATAAGGGCTCCACTGCCACCCGTATCAAGTGCGCCAACGCCTCTACGCGCAAAACTGGCGTGCAGTGCTCTCGTCTACCTATGGGACTTAAAGCAGTGACCCTATCATTTTATTAGCGGGAAATATGCACAAGTTCCAGTGCAGGTTCTATGTGTATTTTTTGTTAAGTATAATGTGCGTATATTTTGAGATACGGCGCTTTGTAAATGCCGTTTTTAGCTGTATAAGTGCTCTGAAATGGTGTTTCAAACGTGAGTGACGTCCTGAAAGCATTCAACAAGCATCGTTTGAAGTGCGTGTTCTTTGCGTGTATCAGGAAATTGAACGTGCGTTTACTAGTTTCGTGGGGAAACGTGTATTTCAAGCCCGCCAGGTAGGCGAGTCCCTTGATGGCTCCACCTGGTTGAAGGTATCTTGCGTGTTCGAGGCCTTAAGTCGCGAGATTGCTAAGGGTGACCCAGGTACACTCATCACATACATCAGCGCCTCTACGCACAAGGATTTGAAATAGCTTGCAGTCTTTACGTCGGCAACTCACGTCTTGAGATGCTCACCCCCCCCCCCCNCAACCTCCCTTATTTTCATAACAAGAAAAGTATGCTCCACGTTCATCGAAAACCCGTTATAGGCATTTTTACTTTGAAAAATACACATCAGAAACGAAAATAGAAAACTGAAACTTGCTGAAACTTGTCGTCGGATAGGAGATTTTTTTTTTTTTAATACTCTTCTTAGGTGGACATTTTTTGCACACGTGGGACAGTTTTTGAATAAGAAGCTTCCTCCTTATGGAATCCGCGGTGACGCAGTGGCTAGAGCGCTCGTCTCACACCAATGTGAACCGGGTTTGATTCCCGGTGGGATAGACCCCGGTTTTTCGCACGTGGGAATCGTCCCGGACGATGCTGCTGTTCGGCGGATTTTCACGGAGATCTCCCGTTTCCCCCGCCCTTGCATTTCGGTGCTGCTCCATACTCACCTACCTTCACCCTCATCGGCTCTCAAGACCCCGGTGTTACGAGTGGCAATAAACCTCCCCACTCCACTTTTTCCTAAAGTTCTTTGCATCGTTCAGCGACCTAGCCATACGGAACGCCTTAATACTATGAATGATATGCAACCGTCACAGCTTAAACATGCCCTCTGTTGCCTATGCGACAGGAGCTGAACGATCCATTTACTAAGCGCCCTAAACTGTCAACGCTTGCATTTCAGGACACGAACGAAATATTTTTATTTTCATCCCATCTCTCACCCCCGTAAATTACTTACAATTAATTTATAACCATCCTGGAAATCAGTTTATCTGTGCTGTCCGATAAGACTCAGAAAATGTTTAAATCGATTCCCAAACACGTATGAAAATTTACCTTTGTAAAATATTCCGGAAAAGTTCGTCGCCAAGCAAAATCATGTCATACGTTTTAAAACAACAATAACCTAAACTAAAAAAAAATCATATACCCGTGGCTAACTATACACTTAAAATAATGTGTAGGCTTACAGTTGGACCATTAGTTAAACCATAAATCTGTGATGCTGATAAGTTTTCGATACAAAATTATAGTTTGGGACATTCAGGAAAGCATATTCCACATATTCTTTGCTTAGAGACGAGAATTTACTAAGTGTAATGAATGCGCCTGTTAGGTATATTTTCGGTACTTTCTTTTCTGATGTCATACAAGATGTCCTAGAAGTAGAAGTGCTGACTATGTCTGAAAATACGGGATGGCCTCGTGCTTGAGTTTTCATAACTGAATATTTAGTTTTTCATAGAGTACAATAATTTTGATAACGGAAACTAGACTCACGAACTTCTGTTTATTCCTGAAATCCTCTCTTGTAGGTGTACATTTCTTGCTCGCGTAAATGAAATCAGCAGTTGTGTGGATAATGATATAACAATTGGTTTTTTTTATAGATTTAGAAAACCGCTTACTACATGACTGGATATCAATATTTGTTTTTGGTAATTTGCACTTATGCCGAGGTTCCCTGTTGTACATTTATTTTAATATTATTAACTTTCGTATATCGTCAGTAGCTGTTGGTAATATAAAATGCATACACCAGAGGTGGCTACTACGGACTACATAATAAACTCATTCAAACCTTTTTCATTAAAGTTATTTCAAAAACTTACAATTTTAAGGAAAATTTTTAACTCATATCTTGTGATATATTGTGGAAATCTTTTTGGTGACGAAACGTGTTAGGGGAAGTAAATGATGGGTACAGGGGGAAAAGTATGATTGTCCATTGTTACAGAAAATGGGGTTATTGTGTCATCTGATAAAGAATTTTCAGTACTGCTGGCATGCCAAACCATTATGGTTAATGGGGATAAGAGTCCGAAATAACAGGCCTCGAAAGAGGCACATCCAGAAGAAGAGTTTATAGTTTCGATCGCATTTCACTCGAAACTAGCAAATATGGACATCCATACTTTTGCTCCTGTACCCGTCAAATGGGAAGCCTCGCAGGTGTGCCACTATTTCGCCCAGCTACCGACCCGACATTCCAGCGTAGACAAAATTCGAGAAACATAAAAGTCAACGTCCGCACGTGGCCCCGCGCGACCTTGACCCCTGCGAGGCGCGGGGAAAAGAGGTAGGTGAGGCTGCGATTGGATACGTGGGAAGGGGTTTTAAAGCCAGTCATTCCCATAGTCGTTCTGCACATGCGGGAAGAGAGGGGTAGACGGGGCGAAGGAAGGAAAGAGGCTGTGAAACACATCCGCTCTCGACACGAACCACAGGATGCTGATAAACCATGCAGAAAANTTTTTTTTTTTTTTTTTTTTTGCCTTACGTGCGGAGGCTCTTGCATGACTCGCCCCGAAAGCACGGCTTGCTGTTTTAAAAACACCGGAGTTGGAGAGAAGAGAAGGGGGGTCGCAGTTCGGAAGATATTCTTCATTATCGGCTGGCGATAACGGAAGCGACCTCTTGGGCGGATCTCATGCCAAGGCACGCGCCGCGTGTTTGCCAACTGTCGAATGAAGACTTCCCCTCTGTCCACAGCCCGAGGAGGGATATCTACGCGAGCAGCGAGGGTTTAAAGGCCCTTACACAATTCTAAAGTCTGTTCACGGTAAACTGAGAACTTTTACAAGCCATGCTAAAGATCTACTTGCATGCGGATTGTGATTTCTTACGCCATATGTAAAATTAACAGTACGATGGGCCTGATCCCGTTATACATGCGTCGGTCAAGTGCAACTGTGTAATAATTATAAAAGTAAATGTTTTACACATTTGCTTATTCTTGAATATATATGCATTAAAAAAACATGAATCGAAAGAAATCATCTCAGTTTTAATAATTGTTTTCCCTGACACAGTTGATTGAACGTTAAGACATGGAACTACTTTCCCTCCACAGTTACCAACTGCACTGGTCACATGCCACTCAGTGTTCCCGTTAAAATGTATGCAGTTAGGGACAGCAACATTTTTCAAAGGTTCATTTCTGACGTGAACAGCCTATAAATTTTAACACTTGAATTTATGTTTCCATTCCTTTTCTATGTTACATTTTCATTCACAAAATTGACATACTTAACAATTTCGTTCCCTGTGTCCACTACAGTATAAGCTGTTCATTATAAAGTGAGCACTTTTTAAATCAACCTTATAAAAAAGTCACTGCTCCTGCCTGCATATATTTTAACGAGCGCACTGAGTGACATAAGCTCCGTAAAGTTGGTAACGATGGAGCGAGAATAGTTCCATGTCTTAACATCGACTTAAATATGTTCGGTAATCATTTGTGATATTTTAAGTTATTTATTTCGCTTTCTGGTTTTATAATGCATTGACGTGTAAAACTTATCAGATTTGTAAAATATTTCTTTTTCTAATATTTCCACAGTTTCAATTGGCTAACGCATGAATAAAGTGATGAAGCCCACGGCAAATGTTAATTTTACGTAAGGCGGAAGACTACACAACGTGAATGCAAGTAAATCTTAAGCAGGGCTTTCAAAAGTGCTAGTCTTAACGTAAACAGCTTATAAGCATATTGCAGATGAAGGAAATATAAGACAAGAACTGTAAACAGCTAGGGTCATTGCCCAATACAGTCGGTGTCTTCCCTTTGGGTAATGTGATCTGTCGACATTCCCACGGCTTTGGTTTGTAAGTGGTTTTCCCAATTGCCTTTCAAGCACCAAGAACATATGTCGATGGTTGCAGGAATGAAGTACGTCTTGACCCAGGAAAAGTACAGTGCAAACCAAAATATTACTTGACTGTAACACTCGAATCATAAATTAATACAAGACTGGAAAGGTTACTGAATGAAACCCTAAAACAAGTTCTAATTTATTGTGGAGTGGCCTTTGGTTTTGACTACATTTTGGCATCTACGCTACATGGAGATTACTACACTCACATATTTCACAACTGATGCTTTATCATACATCAGTCACTACTATTTTCAGCTTCTCCTATGAAGAGTAATTTCTGTTGTGTGCTCGAGACTTCAGAAATGCCCATAAAAACTGTTACGAGTTTTGATCAGGCCTTAGCTGAGCGGCCTGCCTGATCACACCTTCACATATTTATCAAGGACACTGTTCGTGATTGCTGAAATTAGTAGTTATAAAATCGCAAACCACAGAAATCGCCACCATAGGCTAGTAAACGGGGACAACACAGCCGATAAAGGGCAGTGGGTGTTGTTTTTTGTCATCGGGCCTTTAGAACGAGAAGACCACTGAATATGGGAGTGTCCAGTATTTTGAAGTGATCAGGCCTTAGCTAAACGGCCTGCCTGATCACACCTTCAAATATTGAACCAGGGCACGAGCGTTATTGCAATAACACCTTGCGAAAGACAATTGCAGAAACTCCCTCCACAGGCTAGTAAACGGGGCCGAAAATATTAAACAATGCGCCCGATATAGGCCATCGTGACACCAGAAGCGACGTCTTTTGTCGCCGGGCCATTGGAACGGGAAGACCACTGAAGATGGGTGTGTCCGGCCGTCGTTAACCGCCTCCTAGAATCAGCCTACGGCAACATGAACAAGGTAGGGACTTTCCAATTCAATTGTAATAGTAATGGCATGAGGTAATAATACTTAGTACAATTAATTAGCATCTTGGTATTCCATTTAAGCTCTCCCGATCAATAGTCACATAAATAGTTATTGTTTATTCCTTATGTTCAATAAACCCCATCTTATACTGTTGTGATCTACCTAATAATGACTCATTATTTAGCTACGCCCATAACCCCTTACAAGTATGAATTGACTTAAAAGTAAATTCAAAACACCGGGCGTCGACTTTCGTCAACTTAATCAGTCTCCATAATCATGAACAAGGTGGGGACTCTCCAATTAAGCTTTACTAAGAACTGGTTAAATATTTATAATTAAATATAAATTAATAATTTGGTATATTTGTATAGCTCCCCCCGCGCATATTCAAGCATGTTTATATTGAAATAATATTGTTCAAACTTGATGTTACATAAACCCTTTTTATATGGTGTTCATTACATAACTCTTATCAATAACTTGTTACGTCCCTATAGCCCCGTTAAGGTGTGATGATGAACCATAAATCATATCAAAACAAAACGTAAAGTCCAAATTCAGACATTTAAAAATCGGTTTCGTAAAAATTTGAACCTTGTAATATAAATCAGTATACAGAATGTCAATAAGTAAGCGTTGCAAATGAATAGGGGTGGTACGTGAGATGAAATGGAACGTATTTTATTAAGGTACCCATGTCCGCAAAATGGCGATTATGAAAGGTGCATATGTGAATCAGTATTGTAAATATGTTTATTATACATAGAGAGAGAGGTACAGCAACTGCTCAGAATTGTCTCATCCGCATTCGACGCATGCTCTGCAGCGCCGCAGTATGTTGCGGAGCACATCACTGAAGATGTGTTGATGGTTTCGAATGCTAAACGAAACCTCGCCTCAAGTTATTGTCTGTTATTCATAGGAGTGTCGTACACCAGTGTTTTTACGTGGCTCCAAAGGTATAAATCCNCGCCTCAAGTTATTGTCTGTTATTCATAGGAGTGTCGTACACCAGTGTTTTTACGTGGCTCCAAAGGTATAAATCCAAAGGCGTTGGGTTGGGGGGGAGCGAGGTGGCCAGAAAATGGGACCTCCTACTATGTGTCAAATGGGGCAGTGCAAAACACCTTCAACCTATACATGCAATGCCCGGTACGTGCTGTTACACTGCTCGGTTGCCACCGGATTACTGACTAACCCTGCTCACTGGAATCGCCGTGTGTTGATATAAGGAGGCCTTTCCGGACATGGGTACCTTAATCAAATATTTTCTTTTTCATCTGATGTGCCACTTACATAAATTTATAACACTTATTCATTGAAAACCTGTATATCACTCCGGAATATATTTAATGCGCCTGCTTATTAAATAAGCTGTTTTCTTCATAGTAAAACTTTCATTTCAAAAAAGGAAAATTTTAGTTTGTTTCTATTTATATGTGTATTTTCCTTCACACGACATTCATTTGCCATTTATTTTATCTGTACAAGATAATATTACCACCAGTTTGGTTAAATATACCTCAATGAAATTTTCTTTGCAGTAAACGACTACATGTATACTTATTACATCTAGCCTCTAACTGACTCTTGGCATAATGGCTTCTCGACTTTCACTTCGAGTGTCAACTTTTCGAAATTGTTAAGTCAAGACTTCTTGAAGCTAACTTTGACAGTTCCATTATGTCATGCTCCGTAGGTAACAGCACGTTGAGTAGTAAACGTAAGATCAAAACNAAGCTAACTTTGACAGTTCCATTATGTCATGCTCCGTAGGTAACAGCACGTTGAGTAGTAAACGTAAGATCAAAACGTCAAGTCAAATGCTAAAGTTTTCAATTGTGTAGGGGCCTTAAAAGGACGAGTAGACATCTCGAGAGACGAGGATCGCAGGGCAACTAAGAAAGATGACCTCTAAACGCGGCACATGCAGTGAATAATTCTAGTATTAATTTCGAACTTTAACTTTTCCAAGTAGATACGATCTCATAAAATGTAGAGCATTGGAAGCCCTCCTTAAAATCTACTACTCTGCTCATATTTTATCCTTCTACCAAATGCCATGTGGCATCATTTGTTTACTGCAGTTCACCTTTTGGAAATATGTTTGCAGATGCACTCAGCTATATCAGGGGTTCTTAAGCTTTGCGATTTCGAGTACTCCTCTGATATGATAAGCATATTTTTGTACACGCAACTGTTTCTTTAATACAAGCAAAGACAATATTTTCATGTATAAAACCTTTTTATTTTTCACAATAAAAATTGTTACGATTTCAAGTTTAGGTTACAAAGAAATTGGCAAAAAACACTTTTATCAGTAACAAAAAATGTTACACAGTTACAGCATAATTACAAAATTTTTCTATGAAAAATAAATTATATTGGTTTCTCTCGCGGACCCCTGATTGTAAGCATAAGCCATCCCGGGGGTACGCGAACTACAGTTTAACAATTGCTCAGCTGTATGAATGTTTTTTGTCAAAGACGTAGCCAGAAATTTATCAAGGTGGGAGAGTCTACACAAACTGGAGATAGTCTTTACCTGTGTTAGCTGTGCTGACCCACTTGTTAATTGAGATGAATACTAGAAGAAAAATTACTTCAGTATATAATTAATTGCATCAGAGTTGTATATCAATTACATATTTTATCACAGTTTAAGACATATCAACCACTTTAATACTAGTTGTTGATAGGGGCCGCGGTGGCTGAACGGTTAGCCTGCTCGCCTCCCACCAAGGCGAACCGATTTCAATCCCCGACCGGATCACTCCCGCATTTCCGCATGTGGGAATCGTTCCGGACGATGCCGCTGGTTGACGGGTTTTCTCGGGAGATTTCTCAATACATGACATCTTAGCGGCAAAGTAGGGGGTTACTACCCCCATATCGTCCCTCCCTCTCCCCGGATATGCTATTGCTTTGTTTTAGAATCTAATAATTTCTAAACGGAAAGTTTATCAGCATGGTAGAACCTCGACTTCACGTTTCTTCGGGGTAAAAATTCGTTTTCCTTTTTCGTGTCGCAGAATGTTTCGAAAGAAGGGAGGGGGGTGGGCTGCTAAGAACGTCGTCCTGTGGCCACGGGGGTGACTCGACTCAGGGAGTGGTTGATGGCCTGAGCATTTGTGATGGTAACCCCGGGGAGAGAAAAAGGGATACCTCCGACAATCCCCCGAACCTCTCTTTCCCTTGCTCCAGCTCCACTGAATTATGGATGGCGTCGATCTCTCCCTACCTGGAGAAATTTATACTGCTTAGGAAATCTTAGCAAAGCTGCCGCTGGAGATCCCGCGCCCGTAAATTTGCAGCGTGAAAATTTCACGCGAGCTTTGTTTGGGAGGGGGGGCGTTAAAGAAAAAAGTAGGAAAGTATCCGTAATGAAAAACGAGATAAAACTTTGACACCAGAGAAATGTTCCCGGCGGCCATTTTCCACTGGGTTCCTCCGAGGCTAACCTGCGTTATGAGTTTTTCCCCGAGATTTCGCTGGAAGTGCTATAGAGATCTTCTTAGGGTGTTAACATGCCTTGTATGACACTGGTTTTGAAGTGACTGATGCTAAAAATAGTGTCCTTAAACCATTTGATTACAGCGGTTTTTATTTTCTTCCATTTGTTTTAGTTCATTACATTATTTTTTGTTACACTCCGACCACCCTTCAACCGTTAACTTAAAACCAGAGTTCTCTCTATAGTACAATCATGGTTACTTTCTGCTTCTATGAAGCCCTGCTAAGTTCTGCTCTCAGGATATTCCTGCGCCTCATTCAAACAGAGCTTAACCAAGTCTATAAAATTACACCAGAGGGACAACGCACTGCATTCGTGCCCACTTAGTTTAATAATATTTTGCAAGAGAACTATTTCTTACTAGGTATTACAAACACGCGTATTTTTTCACTGTTTCTTTTCGTATTGACTATAAACTAAACATTAAAATTTACAAATAAAACATAGTTAAAAAGTTAATTTAACCAAAAATAAAATAATTTTATGTTAACAGCAGTATAAGATGAATGTGNACGAATATGATACATGACGTATTTAAGAAACAACCAAACACGTCATATATTGGGTGATTTTCCAAAGGTTTGGTTTAAAAAGTATCGAGTTGGAGTTGAAAGACGTGGGTTGCTCTTAAGAGGACTATGCAGCTGCGCGTTCAGGGTCAAGAGCGAGGGAGCGATAAGGGCGACACTAGCATGCACCTCTAGCGTCTCATCACTCCTACGCGCAAGGCGTGCAGTGTTTCCGTCGTGATGCTGTACTGTGCAAATTAGATCTGTAACAGTGGGACTTTATTACACGTGATGAAAGTCCACAGATTAAACTACGTTCTTAAAATCGGTATTTTCTCTTACCGCTTAAGGAAACTGCATAGGCAATTTTTTTTAATGTAATGTTGGTCCATTTTTACGAATTTTTTTCTCCGTTAATACACATAATAAGATAAAAGTAAAAAAAATTGGAACATAGATTATAGTTTTTTACTTTTTCTAGCACAAAGTTGTATTTCCATAATTTTTATTTGCCGAGATACGCGTATTCGCGCAAACAACGATTTCACAGAAAATGTATCAGTACTTAGTCCTCTTGAGAGCAGACGAGGGCGAGATGAGGTGAAAAGGTGCCACGCAGGAATTAAAAAGAAGGGGAAACGGAGATCCCTGAGAAAACCCGCCGATCAGCGTGGCATCGCCCAGCACGATTTCGACATGTGAAAATCCGGGAGTGAGCCGACCGGAAATTAAACCCGGTTCGCCTTGGTGGGAGGTGAGCAGTCTAACCACTCAGCCACCGCGATCCCTAAAAATTGCGGAGGAATCACGAATATACTGTAACTATGATGGTTGCCTAGTGAAGGATATGCCTGTGAGCGTGAGGAAACAATCGATGAAGCATACAGGCGTGTGTACAGCAATANTTAATGTAATGTTGGTCCATTTTTACGAGTTTTTTTCTCCGTTAATACACATAATACGATAAAAGTAAAAAAAATTGAAACATAGATAATAGTTTTTTACTTTTTCTAGCACAAAGTTGTATTTCCATAATTTTTATTTGCCGAGATACGCGTATTCGCGCAANAATAGTTTTTTACTTTTTCTAGCACAAAGTTGTATTTCCATAATTTTTATTTGCCGAGATACGCGTATTCGCGCAAACAACGATTTCACAGAAAATGTATCAGTACTTAGTCCTCTTGAGAGCAGACGAGGGCGAGATGAGGTGAAAAGGTGCCACGCAGGAATTAAAAAGAAGGGGAAACGGAGATCCCTGAGAAAACCCGCCGATCAGCGTGGCATCGCCCAGCACGATTTCGACATGTGAAAATCCGGGAGTGAGCCGACCGGAAATTAAACCCGGTTCGCCTTGGTGGGAGGTGAGCAGTCTAACCACTCAGCCACCGCGATCCCTAAAAATTGCGGAGGAATCACGAATATACTGTAACTATGATGGTNGCCACCGCGATCCCTAAAAATTGCGGAGGAATCACGAATATACTGTAACTAAGATGGTTGCCTAGTGAAGGATATGCCTGTGAGCGTGAGGAAACAATCGATGAAGCATACAGGCGTGTGTACAGCAATATCGCCTCTACGCGCAAAGCTATCAACTGGCGCACAGGCCTTCGTCGGAGACTCACCACAACGTGACATAAAGTGCGTTAACACGAAAAAATTTATTATTCTGTATTTTCACCACATACTGTTGAACTTGTAGATATTGTCTGAGACTACTTTTTCTTCAAATATTTTTTTATATCGCTTTATTTTGAAAAATAACAAGTCAAAATCAAAATTTAATAGTTTTTGTAATGTGTAAATAAAATAAACCAAACTATTATCAGACAATTTTAACANAAGTCAAAATCAAAATTTAATAGTTTTTGTAATGTGTAAATAAAATAAACCAAACTATTATCAGACAATTTTAACAAGGGCAAAAGAAAGTTCTTGAGCAGCCACTAATCAAATATATGCATGAATTTCCTTATTTTCAGACATGTTTTCAAATTGCAAAAATTTTTCCTTCTACAATTTTATATACGTCTTGAAGTAGATCTTGGCATCTTATTTCAGTCTAGTTATTTCATTTCATTACGTAAGTTAGTTTTATTAAAACAGTACAATTCTGATTTTGAGGTGTGAAAAAAATATACTCACTCAATTTTTTTTTTCCTAAGAAAGAGTGATTATTAATAATGTCTAAAAGTAAAAACCGTATTTAGAAATATCAAATGTTTTTTTCGTAACCAAAGCTTTAAAGACGTGACTATTATTTCATTGGACGCGTCTCCGCAGCAAAGTCCATTGCATGCCTTTATCGTAGTTTCGCATGTATCCGGTTCGTATACTACAGGATGATTCTAAAATCATGGGACAAACATTGAGGGGTGGTAGAGCTCACTAAAACAAACAATTATTGTATAGGAATATATGGGCGGAAGTGACGCTCAATACAGGCCTATTGTGGACACTTTATATAATTCCGTTTTTAAAAAAAAGGCATTTTTCAAACACGCAGCAAAGCATTACAAGCTCTTGTCAGGCGACCGCCTGAAGGCTGTCAAAGTGCCTACAATTTTTTTCTGAGTTATTAAGTTATTTTGCGGTTTTGCAATACAATATCAGTAACTATTTGATAAAAATGCCAAATCAGTATAAAAATAACTCTCGCGTACTTTTTTTAGCAAAATTATCAGCATTTTAACTTTAAAATTTGTACCAAACAATTTTCCAAAATGTATACGAGCACAATGTTTGACTTCAGCTGAAGAGTTTTTTTTTCCCCCTAAAATTTAGGTACGTCCCGAATAAATTTCTTTTAAGTGTGGCATTTTGTTCGCCTACGATTAGGGTTTAACTTCTAGCTATTTTGTATTTAAATTTCATTGTAAAAATTTAAATAAAATTAAGGCCGATACACTGGAAGAAATTCCATGAGATTTCTTTATCTTATTATAATAAAATTAGCAATTAATTTGAACTATAGCCAAACATGATAATTAAGCAGAATTTTAAATTTGTATGCCAATTGTTCTGAATTAACTTTTAAAGCCATTCAGACGTGAAAGTGTCTACGGGCGTAGCTCAAATAATGAGTATTGATTAGGTAGAGCACAGCAATATAAGATTGAGTTTATTACATATAAGGATTTTAAAAATACTTTATTTGAGTGACTATTGAGCGGGGGAGCTTTAAATTGTGTACCAAGATTCTAATTAATTATATTAACTGTTATTACCTCACGCCATTACTAGTACAGTATAATTGTAAAGTCCCCAACTTGTTCATGTTGCCGGAGGCTAATTCTAGGAGGCGGTTAACGACGGTGGACACTCTCATCTTCCTTGGTCTTCTCTCTGGTCAGGTCGACGACAAAAGACGCCGCTCCCAGTGTTAACGCTGGCCTATATCAGTTGCGTTGTTTGATATTCTCGGCCTCGTTTACTGGCCGGTGGAGGGGACTTCAGCAACTGTCTTCGCAAGGTGTTATTGCAATCACGCTGGTGTCCTGGTTTAATGTTTGAAGGTGTTATCAGGCAGGCCGTACAGCTAATGCCTCATCACATCATAACATCTCCCCCAATGCTCACTAGTGAGATGCCCTCATTTTGCCCTAGAGTCCGTGTGGGTTAAGTAGATGACTGGAAGTTGCGAGGTTCATGTTGTGGCAGCAGGAATATGGATCTGGTTTAAGTCCTCATCGCTACGGTGGGAATTTTTTTNAGTTGCGAGGTTCATGTTGTGGCAGCAGGAATATGGATCTGGTTTAAGTCCTCATCGCTACGGTGGGAATTTTTTTTTTAAGGAATTATAGTAGACGAATAAGTAAGGTATAAGGAAATGCCAATTGCGTTCGTGCAGTTCTCGGGCAAGATGGGCCGNGAATTATAGTAGACGAATAAGTAAGGTATAAGGAAATGCCAATTGCGTTCGTGCAGTTCTCGGGCAAGATGGGCCGATCAAACGCTGGGCTGTGTGTTTACAGTGGCCTTGCGGGCCTTGAACTTGCATTTTCGCTGGGTGTGCAAATTGTCTTCCACGAGAGCGCGGCAGACACCCCGCGGGCGGTTCGCGAACGCGTCAGCCTTTCTTGAGTTTGTGAGTCCCTAAGTATTACTTGGCGTGGATCGTTAATTACATTAATTCTTGTAAAGAATGAAACAGCAATACAACGTAAGACATTGGTCAGTGTAGCGGAAAAGAATAATTTAAACTTAAAAAAAAATTAATTGTTAAAATTAACTGTTCTCCCCATTACAACAATTATTGTGTTTTGTTTGCACAGAAAATACACTTGCTGAAAATAAATACATGTTAGAACACTGACAAAAATAGTGATGTGATAGGAGAATGTTACATACTAAAATGGTACGTGACGTCACGGTGGTAGGATACTGATGGGATGGTATCAAAACGTAGAATATTATTTAATTAATAATTGGAACTTCCATACAATTCAAAAAGAAAAGAAATGTTGCAGCTGCTTGTCTACTACGTTTCAATACTTAAGAGGGAAATGGAACGGATACTTATAGTAACATACACACAAGTAGCCTATATGAATAACAAAACTAAATGTTTAAGTAATAAATGTTACTTATTTTACAAGAAATATGTGTCAATAACGGATAATGATATCTATTGAATGTGGTTAATTGTACAAATGGTTCGTTTTCTATAAAAATTAAATTATTTATTTACAGTGATAAGAAAGTCATTATTTTTTTCTTAAAGACTAAATTATTTAAATGATTACAATTTAATAAAGTTTTACAAATCAGACATCTCTATTTTAGACAATGTATTAATTTATTCATAAAAGTTGTTAATTAAACAGTTAAATTTTCAAAAAGTATATATATACATATATATGTATATTTGTTACAAGCCGTGGAGTATTACTTTTTTTCTTTTTTTTTAATTCTTATATCTTAAAGCTGGTTTAAATTTTCCCTTTTATTATAAATAATACATTTCAAAAATATCTTTTGGAGGCCTCCTATTAGTGATCGCTTTTTTTTTTCTTATGCAATCATAACTTTTTTAAAGTAAATTTAGTTGGGTGTTGCTGTTAGGTACCTGCAGGGTGTGGTGTGAGTAGTGTAAATAAAATATGTGAACCGCTGGTTACCTGTAAATATTTTCACGTAAAACTCGCGAGCTGAGTTAAGCGGTAGTACTGACGGCTGTGAGCGCGGTTCTGAGGTTGTTGCGCGTGACGTCAGGACAGGTGTTCTCGTGGGCGTTGCTTGCGGTGCCCTCCGGAGACACTTTACATGAGGAGGGTTTGTTGTGACATCTCTGCTGGTTGCTGTTGACATGGAACGTGCGGTAGTGCTGATCTAAAAATTGCAAGGAAATGTATTAACAGAATGCCTTCACAGTTTTTCTAAACATCTTATATAAACAAATTCCCTTGAATAAATTAAGAGGCCCCTAATAGTTTATGAGGCTTATATTTACTCAATTAACTTGTGGATTTAATCCTGTTTTATTATATTTCTAGGTGTGTCCGACCTTNTTATGAGGCTTATATTTACTCAATTAACTTGTGGATTTAATCCTGTTTTATTATATTTCTAGGTGTGTCCGACCTTGGAAGCTTATGTATTTAAACATGTGTTAAAGTTCATTTATTTCTAAACTGTCGTTGTCAATTGTTCTCTCGGACGGTATATGAATACTAACTTATGTTAAAACTTGATAGTTAATTTACTGTTTTTCATCCAGTTCTTAGTTAATGCCTACAAATCAGGACGGTTATGCTAGTACCTATTTCCATACAAATTTGTTTCTCTGAAAATAATTTATTATATTTAGCTTTGTGCGTGGATAAAGCTCATAATTATTTAAATGTTAATAAGTACTCTGGACACTAAAACATAGCATAAGTAGAACATAATGACACTGATTATACAAATAGAAGATAGTAGAGAGGAATGTAACACATAAATAAGTAAGTAGGTAATAATTACAATTCTACTTCCACACATAGGGGTAGCATACGGGGATTGGTGAAATCTGCACTCAATGACTTACACCAGGGAGGTCAAAAGCGAAAGTACCCTCGTGGTATACTTTCAAAGTACTGTGTGGTAGAGAAAAGACCCACAGCAAAAATTTAATTGCGCCCCTACTGCCTGAACTCTTTCAAGGCTAGTACAGCACAGAAAGCAGGCCCCTCTGGTCGGATCACAACTCCGCCAGAGGCCCAAAGATTGCTCCGCGTCTCACGCGAAACGAAAGGTTTGACCTCCTGGGTAAGTACTCCTTACAATTGGGCGAATGTGGGTAAACCATGAACGAACAGACACAGTCGAAGTGGGTGCGTCTCGGGCACTATTCCCAATTTCGTTAAATACCCTTAACATTGCACACAATTATTCCTTCTCACGTCAGGTTTAGCAGTCTGCGCATCAAACAATACAGTATGACTGGCACGGCGTNTTGCACACAATTATTCCTTCTCACGTCAGGTTTAGCAGTCTGCGCATCAAACAATACAGTATGACTGGCACGGCGTCTCTCTCGCACGTCCGAAAGCCACGAGGATTGGCTAAGTCCTCGTATCACAGAACTGCATGAACCTAACGGATTTCATTCTCCCCGTGTCCTTATAGCACTGGTTTGGGGGAAGTACGTGAATATATTGAGAGTATGAGAAACTTAAACTAGAAAAATAAACTTAAGTTTAAAAGTGGGTGTGGGGAAACATTTGCGTAGCGTACGCTGGCATACCTTTTTGTATTACAGCGGCGCTCGAGCCGCGAGGCAGTGCTGATGCGGTAATGTGTTGTCTCGGCACTTTGTACTGGCTCGCGTTGCCTGGCACGTGCCAACTTATAACGTAATGCGGGCTATCTATCAGCGTACAAAATCTCATAGTTAACTGGCATACCTTATTTCTATGCATGCTAAGAGAAGTTTCTTAAATAGATAGTAGGTAGACTGAGGGGAAAGTATCATAATATAATTTTACTTGATCTGTTCACAGTTATATCTAACTACGTACAATATGGTGTACTGTATGGAATTTATCAAATTAGCATGAGTTGAAAGTCAATTTAATGAAAATGCTCATGGGATTATGAATTACTATCACAGTAATAGTTGCATTTCAAATAACTATATCCAATGCACACAGGTAATTTATATCTTAATTTAAATGTATAGAATGTTATTGCTGAGGTAAATTATTTACAAGTGTATATACGCAACTTGGGACTTGCGGTTCACACTGAAATTACTTAAATTTTAATACCGTTTGTTATTTAGGATTCAAATAATTGCTTTGTATGTTTAGATATTGGGCAATAAAAGGTAAATTATTATTTAAACCTAATACATTTTAAAAGTAGATATTGACATTATTTTAATTATACTACTACTTAAAAGCTAAAAGTTTTAATGTTAAAAGTGGAAATGGCTGAAAGTTTGCTATTATTAATACGGAAATTAGCAAGGGTAGGTGGGTGGGGAATTTATTGAAATGGGGGAGGGGGTAGAGAAGCTGATGGTAGAGAAGCTGATGCAAGGCAGTGATGGGGTAGGGAGGAACGAAGCCTCCGCCATTGTTACGAATGAACTTTTAAGCCATTCGTACGTGAAAGTGTCTAAGGGCGTAGCTAAATAATGAGTCATGATTCGGTAGAGCACAGCAGTTTAAGATTGAGTTTATTACATATAAGGATAATACAATACTTTTTTTAAGTGACTATTGAACGGGAATTATTAAATTGTATACCAAGATGCTAATTAATTATATTAACGGTTATTACCTCACGCCATTATTAATATAATCTAATTGGAAAGTCCCCATCTTGTTCATGTTGCCGGAGGCTAATTCTAGGAGGCGGTTAACGACGGCCGCACACACCCATCTTCAGTGGTCTTCTCTCTGATCGGGTCGACGACAAAAGACACCACTCCCAATGTTAACGCTGGCCTGTATCGTTAGCGTTGTTTAATATTCTCGGCCTCGTTTACTGGCCGGTGGAGGGGATTTCTGCAACTGTCTTCGCAAGGTGTTATTGCAATCACGCTGGTGTCCTGGTTTTATGTTTGAAGGTGTGATCAGGCAGGCCGTTCAGTTAAGGCCTCATCACATCATAACACAATACATACAGTGAAGAACCAAACTGGTACACCTGCCTAATATCGTGTAACCCCCCCCCCCCCTCCCCGAGCACGCAGAAGTGCCGCAAGACGAGACTCGACTAATGTCTGAAGGTATGCAGGAGGCAATTCACAACATGAATCCTGCAGGGCAGTCCACAAATCCAATTTGAGAAAGGTTTGCACGTTTGTCACGTTTAATGATTCTCGTCAGTCGTCGTTTGTCCC